>DWHP01000254.1:0-21995 GCA_018247895.1 Parnassius honrathi
AGCAGCATTAAGCTGCTATTTGACGCTGGTATTCTGTGAGAGCGTGGTCCCTCCCCGGTCGAGCCGACCCATTCGTGCAACAAATATACAATGAATATAGCTGCAGCATGGCTCTACCACTGGCAAAATCCATTTGTTTTAAATGAGAGTCGAAAAATGAGCACCCAGTCCACCCCATCATAAGAAATTGTGGCATAGACAGTAGACACATCTTTTCTTGATTATGAATATAATACAAAAGCGTTATCACCCCCGTGATTGAATACTTCGCTACAAGTAAAGTCAGTCTGCGGTTTCCGACACTTACCAAGCAAACGAAACACAGTAGTACTTTGCTCTGTTTTACATTGGTATTGTGTGCGAACTCGTCCCACTCAGGTCCAGCCCACCCATCGTAGTATATGAGGCAGAGCCACGTTTCCAGGAATCAATCTCATAGAATACCACCATAAAATAGCAGATCAATGCTGTTTTGTTTCGTGTCACTGGAGACCCTTTTTACTGGTAACTAAAGATTTTACCTTAGTCCTCAGGAGTGACAACGTTTTTTTCTTTATATGAGAGTGAGAGGGGTAAATGACTACTGCCGCTTATGAACAACAACTGCAACCCCAGGTCAATTGCAGATGCGTTGCCGGCCTTTTAAAAAAGAGTAGGTTCTTTGGTTAGGTTTGTGGAAGGTCCATAAGTTGTATTGGTCTGGAAAAGTCGTATTTGGTTGTCAATTCCACAAGGTGTTGCATGAGAAAGCAAACTTCTTATCAACTGCACGGTGGTGGACCACCAATCGTCCAGATGATATGGATGGTGTCTAAAGTTTTGTTGCTATGTGCGATGGCAAAATTGAGCGACTGAAATTATTCAGAACAATTCCTCTGAGCACTCTCCGTGGTTGTCTATGGGTCACAGCATAAACTTTCCATCTGCAGGCTATGATACAGTTACTTTCCACCCGAAATGAGACCTGTGTTAAATGGAAAAAATGAATTCCATTTGCATTAACGTTCGCCTGAATTACCACTTATCCGTCAATATAAAAAAATATAATTGTATTATTTTAAATACCGCAACTCTTTCAAAGCTTCCAAGCCTTCTGTATCATCAATTCCGAGTATTCGTGTTTCTAATTTCAATAAAATTATTGCTCATGATATTATTTGCTTGAGAATGCAAATCTTTCGATCGTGCGTTACTCGATACTAGTGGTTTGAGGTCAAGAATACCTGCGTCGAGGTTTCCTGCGATAATGCTGTGGATGTGACGTCATAATTTTTTTATTTACCGTTTTCAATATTGGTTTTTAACATAAAAGAGTAAATTTCTTATTAAATTAGTCACTAATGAATGTGACTATAGCAACTGACTCAATTGGTCTTCGTAATGATTCAATGCTGAAAGGAATCTTCCAACCGAATTTGCTAAATCTCTTAGGATTTATAAATATGATATGATTGAAGAAGAAGAAACAGAATAAGTTTAAAATAGGTTTTTTTTTCATCAGACTGTTATCCGAAGACATATGTAGCACAACGATTATTCTTAAAATGTTAGTCACCATCTTCATCACAGGTCATCCACACATTATTTTGGTGTTTGCAACCACAGTTTTTTGATGAAGATGCCTATCAATCTCTCTTATTTAATTTCCCTCTGTCGCCTTTTATGACATCCACGGAATGATGTAATTTAGTTGTTTTTACAACGCTTTTATGACTGATTTAAGTGTTTAAAATGTCAGGGAAACAAAAGCCACTTGAAAATGTATCTTTTCAAAATGAGATTTAAAAGCCTACTTGCTTATTTAGTAATTAATATTTCTCTCCGTATCCTTATTCGCTTCTAATTCACATGCATCAGTCAACTTCTAACCTACATTGCCATGAGTGCCCAGTGTTTATTAGTAATAATATGCTCGGAGTGTATCACACTAAAACAAAAGGGAGGACCACGCTCTCGCTGAATACCAGCGTAAAATAGCAGCTTAATACCATTGTATTTCGTGATGTAAGTGTAGAGAACCGTAGATACTTTTTATTGGAAACGAGACATTCAATCTAAGTCCTCAGGGGTGACAACGCATCTGTATTTCGATTCTTAATCATGGCTAAATATCAATGTCTATTGGTCACAACATCTACTTACCATCATGTGGACTACGTGCTCGTTCGTCATCCCTATTCTATAAAAAGTGACTATTAACGAGTTTTCAAAACTTGATGAATAATTCAAACGAAACTATCACGCTTGCTTCTTCTCTGATACTTCATGTTGCTTACATTTGAGACTACTACGGTAAAACACTACTGGAAGTAGAACTCTTTTAAGATACCACTCTCTTATCTCTTTCATTTATTCTCTTTCTTTTCTATTTCTGCCACCAAACAACAGCCCATGCACTGCTCTGTTGCTGTCGAAGGAGAGAAATAGAGAGACAGTGATAATACAGGACGTGAGGCTTTTTATCTTAGTCCTCAAAGGTGACAACGCATCCTTCTCTTCAACGTAGCCTTCTCTGTTTACAGTTAGTTACCAGTGTCCATGGTCAGCGGTAGCCACTTACCATCAAATAGACTGTAACTTCGTTTGAATATCCCTTTATTTTCAAATTAAAATGATTTAAACTTATAAACGAAATAAAACTTACGTCTGACAAAATTCAAATCAAAATTAGAACCAGTTTTCAAATTAGTACGTTATTATCAGTTTTTAGTTTATATTTATTTCACCTTTTTGTTGTCTACAAATGAATTGAGGGACTACGTCTAATATAAACTTAGGACAAAAAAGTATTCAAACACCTAACTGGTAATTTAAAGCATTAAAATCCACCGTGATCCAAAAACTTTATGTTAATTTATGCTGTTTTTTTCGCATTCTAAAGGTCAAGAGTTCCGACAGTGGCGGTTTTACCGAACATTGCAAATGAGGTCTAACGGTCGAAAATCGAAGTATACAGCAATTTCTGAAGTGCTCACAAAGGTTCATTCATCAAATAAATTAGGCTGCTTCTTTAAGGCACACAACAAATTACTAAGTAATTTTATAAACCGAGTTTGTATCGGTCGAAGGAATTTGCTTTAATTAAAAAAAATCGAGGACGCAATAGACCGCATAAGTCCGTCCCTTAGTCCATACATCTATCTGCGCTTACGAAGTTGGCGGTGTTTCACCCTCGTGTTTCTAAAAGGCACGTTAAGCTGTAAGTACTGCGCCTCATCTCTCCGGTCGTACCGGATTACTGTTCTATCGGACTTTGAGAGTGAGGGAATTGAGAGTGCACTTATGCTTGCGCATCTACTTGGGCACTATAATCCTGTCCCGCGCAGAATGCTAGTCTCGGTTGAGAATGGCCGCCGAGACCAAAATACAGTTTGAAGATCATCATTACTTGTCTAGATTGAGAATTGTAATGCATATGAGCGTTATTATCTCGGAATTAAAATAGAACGCCTCTTTGTCAGTTAAAAAGTCACTGATTTTCGTCACTATACGAGAAATTCGAAGAAAATAATGGCCGCCAAGATATTTATTGTTACACGTGGATTTTATCGACTCTTAATCGATGTTATAGATTTCTGATATCGTACCTGGAAATGTGTCATACGATAACCTAGTACGAGCTGTCTACTGATAACGCTGTCACTGCGTATTTTCTCTTCATATATGAAAGTCCTCATTTTCGATGCTTGACCGAGTTCTATTTTTAATTGCGTAATATTTTTACTGGATTATGGAACCGGTCGCTTTAATAAAGGCTGGCGGCTTATTTAGTACTGCTAACGGTGGCCCGATGACCTTTATAAAATTAACCAGAAAGTAGACCGGTCAAGTCTATCGAAGTGACAAATGGTGAAGAAGCTTGTAATAGTGTGGAGACCGTGCTTAGGCAAACGTAGTGTGGGATGCCCCCTAACTAGATAAAGCAACGATTTGTCCAAGTTAGCTGATAGGAATTGGATGCGTGGAGCCCAAAAACCGGGCTAATTGACGTACCTTTTGAGGTCAATGAACCTCAGTGTACTACTGTAGGCTAATGATGATCTTTAGAAACAACATCTATTCATAATAATAATGTCTTCCAGACGAAATTTCGGTTACGGCGGCTAGTTTCAACGGAGATTAAATCTCTAGATTAAATCTGCGCAGGACAGATTATAGTTCACGAGTGTACGGCAAGCACATGTGCACTCTCTATTCCCTTGCTCACAAAGTCCTATGACAACTTAGACAAATCGGGCGCAGGAATTATTTCGTAGGTTGAAACATAGTCAACTTTCTGGCTCCGGGCTACTTCTCTGAATTTTTGGGCAGAAAGCTCAATAACTGATTTTGGTCTAAACTGGAATTCAAACCTGAAAACGTGTGATTACAAGTTCTCAGCTTCGCAATCAGTAATCATGCTTACGGCCACTAGACCAATGAGGCTATATTTTTTAATATTAATTGGGTGACAAGTGAACAAACAATCCGGCAGTTAAGTTAGTGGCTACGATTTATGGTCACCTGCAACTAACGTCAAACAATGAAACCCACTGTTACGCTTTAAATAAGACAGCATTGAGCTCACAGCTGCTTGGTGGCTAAATAGAACACCCAGAACCGGGGCACCTAATTGAAATACTGAACATAATGATATATCATTTTAGTATAGATATCGTCTATTTCCAGCGATGGAACGTTTTGAGATTACTATTTTCGTTTTTTAACTTTTATTTGCAATGAGTAATTTACTCATGTAAATCGAATTGCAGGAAAAGAGGTAATAACAGTTGTTCTATCCCTTTCTAACTCGTATTGCGTGAGTGCGTTACATAGTCCGTACAGTATTTCTGTTTTATATTTTTTAACTCTACCACCTCGGGGCCTGTAAAGTCGTGTTCCACAGATTTACCTCTTTAATAAATTTTCAATTACAAACTATAATTATGTACTGACAGACGGACGGACTGATATTCTGTGTGTTCTAGTACATGTAACATGCCATGCCATTTATAAGAATACAATGTTGTTTAAACATATAGATGGGGTGAAGAGTGGATTGTTCACAATAATTATCCTGTCTGGTAGAAAACATGTGGGTTTGATCTGAGAGTCCGGTCTCCATAAATTACTACGTTTGCACATATACGTTTGTTAGATTTGTTTGGAAACATGTTTGTAGATAGCTTTAAATAAACAAACTATAGTGCAATATTCCGTGTGGTGACAGTTTAAGTGATTCCACCAGAGAAATTCATTCATATTTCATACATTACAGTCCGTCCAAAGTTCATTGTGAAACATAGGTGTCCCATTTCAATTGGCCTAAATAACCCGGGCTCATTTCTTACATTCGAAATCGCTGATCGTCTTCATTATCATCGTCATGGTCGTCTTTATTTTTGTCGTTTTATTCTGGTTCTATTAACGATATATCACATATACAATATACAATACACTTTTGACCGCTGATCGTGAGGTTCTGGGTTAGAAACCCGGGTCGGGCCAAAAAAAATCAGTTTATTGAGTTTTTCGGTCGAGGAATTCTCAGCAGCTGCCCGGAGTCAGGAAAGTTGGCGTTGTTTCACTCCCGTGCCTCAGAAAGCACGTAAAGGCGTTGGTCTTACGCCTAATCTCTCTTCGGTTGTGTCGGTTTACCGTCCCATTGGACTATGAGAGTGAGGGAATAGAAAGTGCATCTGTGTTTGCACATACACTTGAGCACTATAATCGCGTCCCGTGCCGTTGGCTAGTCTCCGTTGAGGCAGGCCGCCGTGAGCGAAATTCGGTCTGGAGGATTAATATTTTATATACATAGTATATTGGCGTAGGTCTACATAAGTATGAACGTAGTGTAGTTTTCTGTAACCGCCTTACACGTTATACCACTGCCCTGTGGTTAACTGGCAGATAACGCTTTTAAAATTAAATCCGCCTTTGTTAGGTAAGGTTTGAGTAAGGTTATATAAAGAATAAATAAATATACATTTCTCATTCTTGGCAGTCAGGTTGGCGACCGCAGTTTTTTAATTTTGAGTTATTATCAGGAAAATGCTGCTGTCCGTCTCCTACTTAGTTACTCTCTATTGACTTCTATGACACTCAGGGGATGATATGGGGTAGCGGATTATTGTATGCCGCCATTACCCACACCTTTTTATTTATACTTGGAAAAATTATGCTTCCACGTATTATGGCTGCAGCACGATGGGTCGTCTCAACCGGAGAAGGATCACCTATACTATTTTTTATAGTATAAGGAAAACAAAAACATAAAACAGGCAGGATCAATTTTCATGATAACTGAAAATGATAAAAAACTGCGGTTGCTAATCCGCTTTACAAGCGTGGCAATTGTGGCAAACGTTGCAGTGAACTCTGATAGGCCGTAATGATTACGATGATGATAAATATCACTATATTTTTCGAAATAATTGTCAAACAAATTTCTTCGTTTAACGTACCTTTTATAAATCGGCGAGAGATTACGAGTATTTTTTTAAATAGAATAAGCGTGACAAATGAGCACACAGTCTACCTGATGGTAAATGGATGCAGTGGCCCATAGACATCTACATTTATCATTGATTAAGAATCAAAACGCAAATGCGTTGTCACCCTTGAGGACTAAGATGGAACGCCTCGTTTCCAGTAAAAAGGGTCTCCGGATCTCTACTCTCACCATACGAAACACAGCAGCATTAAACTGGTGGATATTTTGCGCTGGTATTCTGTGAGAGGGAGGTACTTCCCCGGTCGAGCCGACCCATTCGTGCTACAACCATAATATAGCTGCAGCGTGGCTCTACCACGTATAATTTTTCGCATTTTTTGCGTGTGTGTTTTAAAGGTCTAAATGCAATATAACTTTATAAATAAAATAAGAATAACATTAAACATAGTAATGAATACTAATATACACTAACTGAAACATATCTGAAATGATGACTTCAGAGTGACCTAGACTTAAACGTGTTTTGCAACTAAAACAAAATATTATTACAAAGCATTTCGAAGCTATCAAAATGCTTTCAGATACAGCTATCAGCTTATGGACTTACTTATACATACTTATAAAATTCTCAGTCTGTTTTTTTTAATATTTGCAATCATCCACTTACAAATACATTACTAATCATATACAAATTATGATAAAAAAACTTACATAACAATACTATATTAGTAGGCGTCGTGTAAATCAAGGATATAGACAGACGGACAAATTGATTGATGTATCGAAATATATAATGATGGATGATGTCGAAAATGATCTCATTTGGCCTCCGCCATTGTTCTATAATGATTCGATGATTATTAATTTTTTTTGACAATCCGAATGAGAGGGAAGACACGTTATGAACAAAGTTAGAAAAAAGTGATTGGGCTAGTGCTGCAAAATACCAACCAGCAATATTGAAGTCAGTAGGGTGATGTGCTAAATCGTTTGGTGACCATGATTTAGTCGAAACCATTGTCTGTGCTGAGCGGTAAAGAAAAACATTCTCACATAACCTGCATATCTAATAAATAAAAAAAAATCAATTCGAGATTATTCTAAGAAATAAGGTCAAGCCAAGGTATTCCCTATCTCGCAAATTTAAAGAGCCAATCATTGTAACGTTTAATGCTGTCACTTTATTCACCCTTTCACAGGGCATCGCCACTGATGACCTTTTTTACCGCCTGAATAAAATAGAGTGTAACATGTATATGGAGTAGAAGCCTATGGCATTGATATTTTACAAAAAAAAATAAAAACAAATATGTCGAATTAAATAAATAAATAAATTAAAATTTATTGAAATTCAAATCGTATCCACCCTACTTCACTTACGAACGGCAATAAAACAATAAAATTAGTAGGTATCTTTGACCCTGTCACTTCGCAGGGTCACAGACTCGAGGGCAAAGGGCAAAGTAATTGTCCAAAAAATATTTTTCAAAACGTTTAATTCAAAAAATTTTTTTTTGTAAACATCAGTGCACATGTTACACTCCATTTTTTCCAGACGGTAAAAAAGGTCACTAGTATATGCTACGATTCCGGACACTTCTTAGCTTTGATCTTCTTGAACTATTAAATCTTTCATTAGTTACTTATTCAGTAAATCACTTACTTAGAATTTCTCTCAAGTTTATAATGTTATATGTATAAATATGGTGGCTATGTAAGAAAATCCGTTATCTTATTTCAGCCTTTCGGTTTCGCAAGAGGCCGCTATGAGAAATATTACTAATTTTTCATGGCTTCCGATGGCGGTATAAAGATTTCAAAGAGAAGATTTACGACGGATATAAAATACGCTGGTGTCAAGTCTGACATGTCTGGTACTGGCTATCATCAACTCGCCTGCCAAGCGTGAATGCGAAAATGGAAGGGGCTCAAATCCAGTAGTAAAATTTTACGAGCTGATGAGGGAAAACAAAAAATTATACTCTGTTGGTGACTGAGAGCAGCGTTAAATGTGTAAATGTACCTGGCTAGCAACTATCACTGTGATACCAGGAGAACATGCTAATAGCAGAGTTGGACATTTTACTAGGTGATGGCCCTCCTTTTCCGTTTAAGAATCCGTCTGGCAGTGGCAAAAGGTAGTTGTGCACTACTGTGTTCCGGTCTGAAGGTTACAGCGAGCCAATATAATATAAACATTCCATTAGTACTCAGAAGCGACAACGCATCTATAATCTTCAAATATTCCTATAGGCTTTATAACCGCTTACCATAAGCTTGACCGTAAGTTCGTTTGTCTATCCAATTAAAAAAAACAGTGCAAACACATCGTATAACAATTACGTACGAACAAACTGCTCAATACATAAGTATTACTTAGATGCTGGGATAATGATCCGTCTTCGTAATTTATTCCTCCAATCTCGAGTTCCGTCTGACCTTTACTCCGCTTGATGTATGCCCGATAACAAAACAAAAGAAACCAAACTATCGGTTATTGTAATCTTCGCGAAGCTATCTCCAAGTTAAATGGATTTTTTTGATGTATTACTAAGACGTTATTATATTCCGCGAACGATATATGATACTTAATGAAATGTTAGAGTTATTATATTTTTATCTTCAAAATCCACTAACATAATATATTGTAGGAATATTTTAATGTTTTTTTTAACTTAACAATACAATACGAAAGTGTTTACTTACGAGTGATGTTCTGTTATTTTTTGTGGCAATCCATGAGGGAAACAATGAGGATGATATAACTGGCTTATAATACAAGTTTTCTTTCGCTGGCTGCCATTAAACATGCCATAATTTAACTACCTTTCAAAAAAACATGTTAATTAATTTTAGAGAATACAAGCAATTAGAGAGTGAGTATAATTTCAGGTTATTACGTATTGACTGTGCAGTGTAAGAATATCGACTGCCACATATTATCGTTCCGTCAATGTCGTTAGAGGTGACAGAGGGAAACAAACCAGGAATTGGGCAGCATTGCCTTCCTAATAACAACAAAAAAATAAAACTAAGCGTGACTACTATTTAGTTGCACGATTTAATTGTTGGTCCATCTATCTATTACAGCCTATAAAGGTCCACTGCAGAATCTAGTATACGTGGTAGAGCCACGCTGCAGCTATATATTATGGCTATAGCCCGAAAGGGTCGGCTCGACTGGAGAAGATCAACGCTCTCACAGAATACCAGCGTAACAAAGCAGCTTAATACCTCTGTGTTTCGTATGGTGAGTGTTGAGAACCGGAGACCCTTTTTACTGGAAACGAGGCAGTCCATTTTAGTCCTCACGGGTGACAACACATCTGCATTTTGATTCGTAATCGATGTGCTCGTTTGTCACCCTTATCGTATAAAAAGCATCTTATTGAGAAACACAATCAATATTTTGCAGCTAACTATATACCACCGTTTAAAACTCTGAAACAACACTAATAGGTACTCTATATACTATGAATATGTAACGGCTTGCTTTAAATAAGTGTAAGTTTTGGTCACTTATTTAACTTTAATGCGTTTTCAAGATAAAAATTCTGTTTCCAGCTTGAACACTCAAATCATTTAAGCCAAGACTCAACAGACCGATTCAGCTGGCTATTACTTGTGAAACCGCCACGATAAGTGAAAGTACACTAAACCAGTGATACTCAAAGCTATATTTATTTATTTAATTAAGGTAACAAACAAGCAAACTAGATCATAAGGGGTTATTGTAGTACAAAAAAGTATCAAATCAAATCGTGAAAATATCTTATGTATATGTATGTAAAACCACGCAGTTACAGAAGATTTCCTGATAATATTTTTTTTATTAAACAAAGTCCCGTTGCAGATGTCACTTTGACATTGTTATGCTACTTATGATCAGCCATGAACAAAAACTGCAGATGTGTTGTTACTTCTTTTTTCGTAGGATACGGGTGACAAACGAGCACACAGTCCATCTGATGGCAAGTGGTTGCTGTGGTCCATAGACATCCACATGTATCCCTGATTATCAATCTAAATGCGGCAATCGCTTCCAGTACAAAGAGCCTCCGATTCTCTTCACTCGCCATACGAAACACGGTAGACTTTTTGCCATTATAATTAAGATACCACACATTTAGTAATTACTGGTCCTCTTATCGTTAGATTTTACCCTTCCAACCGGAAAAAAAGCAGTGGTTGTCTTGTTGCATGCCGTGGGAAGAAAATAGAGGATAGGAATAAACTATGCTTATCCTTCTATGTTGGTCCAATAAAAATCTACTTCCGGCCAGGGGCCTCTTCCGTGGTAGGGATTTATTTTAATGAAAGATAACTTTGATTAAAAATTCAATCGACGATCACCTGGGACGTCACACCCAGACTTGTTGACTATGTTTAAATTAAAATATAACTCTATTTTAATTAATAACAAATAAAAAATCAATATGTTACTATACACACTAACTTAATCTCTATAAGTTCAATTTAAATTCAAAGTCGAAAACTGTAAATTTTACTTCAAAACTTTGAAATCCACTGCATGCTTTTGTTTAACGCTTAGTTTCTTTTCGTTAAACTAGCTATTAAAGCAATATTGAAAACGTTTTTGATAAATAACATTTAATCAAAGGATTTGTGGGCTTTCTTAGACAGTCAATACATATAATCAAAATATTATGTAATTGTAGGTGCACCACACAACGATGATTACAGCTCTGTCACATGAGTAAAACTCTGTGGCGCAGTGGCTTACTAATGATTTGTGGCGCTGAGAGCCACGGGTTTCATCCCGCACGGAAGAATTTGTACGACCTACAAATAATTTAAAAAAAGAAGGTATACAGCATGTTTAATCTTTTAATGTAATAACTGTTTAAGCAATGTAAGTGATTGTGATATTCCTTAGTCTACTCAGAAGGAAAAAATAATTTTAATATTAAGTAAGAGCCAACTTTAAGTAAATATTTAAACTTAAACTTTCGTAAAAATCGACATCAATTTAAGATATGCTTAACGTTGCTCTCTCTCGCTCTTTCCCTCTCCCTCTCTCTCCCTTTTCTGTACATGGCAATGGACAGAGACAGGTATAGAGAAAATTAATAATTTATTAGAGCCATATTGTTTAAATTCACCGCCAAACACCCCAATATTGTTATTATTATAGGGCGCAAAATATGGTATATAAACTGGTTCTATTAATCAATATATTCTTTATTGTACACCAATACACTAAAACTAAAACAAAATGAAATAAATTATGTACATAGGTCTTATCGCTCTGGATGCGATTCCTCCCAGACAACTTTTTTGTCCAAGGAACTGTTGTTTGCAACGAATGGCGATTAGTGAAAAGCCCGTATTTACAAAAAACTATTAAAAAATTACATTAATATAACAACGTAAGATAATTACAGTTGAGGGTAGGTGTGATAGACATAATTAAGAACCGGAAGTATCATGGGAAATAGAGCTCCAACAAAAAGCAACAACGTGAATTGTTCACTAAGCCTTAAGACTCAGTGGAAAGCGTTCCTGAGAGCGTGCAGCGTTGCAGCAGTTACCCAAACAACTTGGGTGGGCGCCACTCAGGCTACTATTACATTCTAATCACTATTACCGCAATCAAGCGACCCTCGACCAGACCTCAAGAATTTAATTACCTACTTGTACGATAAAAGTCACTAAATACGATAATTCCGTCGCAAAATAATATTCTCTAGATCGAATTTCGGTCACGGCGGCCAGTCTTAACAGAGGCTAACCATCTGTGCTGGACAGGAATATAGTGCTGAAGTGTATGCGCAAGCACAGGTGTTCACTCACTCCCATGGTCCGATGGGACTGTAAACTGAACACGACTAACGGCTTTACGTGCTCTTCGAGGCACGAGGGTGAAATACAGCCAAATCCCCGATTTTGAACTGCTATTGAGTATTTCTTGAAAGAAAAACTCGAAAAATAACCTCATGATGCATCTGGGATCTCATGCAGCCACGTCTACTATCGCTGACCAACGAGGCAGTCTCTGTAAAATAAAGACGGGTCGTTTTCCGCAATTTCACGTCCTACCGCGCATTTTGCGTATGGGCAGGAATAAAATAATTAAAATTAATAATTAAATTCGAGCCATGAAATCTCCCCGAAGAAGTTCGACGGTCCTTTGGTTGCAAGCAACTTCAGGGAGTGATTCCGGCGTGCCGAGATGCTTAGCCCTGTATGAAGCGACCTCCAGATATGTCAGTGACACGTGGGCCGCCGTTTTTTCATCCTCAGTAGATGCCCTACAGAGGAGACTATCTTTAATGCCTATGTTAAACAAATGTTTGTTAAAGGAGCCATGTCCTGTGATATCACTTGTTTCTATTTTGATTTGTGGCTCGTTAAATTTCATTAGAACTAAATTTCACTAGAAAATTGAGCGTGTTGATTAATGAAGTTTCTACGTACCAGTGAACGAACGTTACGTATGATTGGTTCTGGTCCTATAGTGACCAAAGCAGATCATCTTCTGGCCAGTTCGTCTGCTGCATCGTTACCTCTGGATCCACTGTGTTCCTTTATCCATTGCAGATTAACTTTGTTGTGTTTACGTACTTTAATTGATGGCATTCTAATATTAGTTCCGAGTTTACCACATTGCAACTCAGAGCTTGTAGTACCGCCATGCTGTAGGTCAGTATTCTGATGGAGGAGTCTTTTAACTTCCTAGCATCTATCGCTGTGGCCGCTTGAACGATACCCATACATATGTGGATATCGAGGTCTTGCGAGAAAGTTCCAGATCCTGTACCTTCATTTGTTTTGGAACCATCCGTGAAAATCTCTATATACGGAATGGCCTTTTTTACCATCTGTAAAAAAAGGGTGTAACATGTGAACGGAGTAGAAGCCTATGGAACTGATATTTTACAAAAAATATAGAGATACGTTGTCACCAACCTACACCTGCAGCCAATTCCTAACAAAAGTTAGGAATTGGCTGCAGGTGTCAATGAAATGCAGCAGCCAATTTTTATAGAATAAGGGTGATAAACGACCACACAGTCCACCGAATGTTAAGTGGATGCTGTAGCCCATAGATATCTACATTTATCCTCGAATCAAAATGCAGATGCGTTGCCACCTCTGAGGACTAAGATGGAATGCTTCTTTTCTTGTAAGAAGGCTCTCCAGTTCTCTACACTCACCATACGAAATACAGCGGCATAGAACTGCTATTTTCCGTGAGTATTCCTGAGAGCGTGTTCCTTCCCCGGTTGAGCCGACCCATTTATGCTACAATCATAATATGGTTGCAGCATGCTCTACCACGTATATACGATCTGATGAACTAAGAACTTTCGCTACTTCAATTAAAAAAAACGACCAAAATTCAAGATTAGGTTGTTCACTAAAATAAAACTGTGAACACGTTAGTTCATAATTAACTGAGCATCTAATTAATCATTTTCAACGAAAGTACGCAAAGAAGGGTCAAAAAACTAATTTGCTCTGTAATGTCGACGCGTTTTTTCGCTTATGGCGCGGTATTAAAGTGAAAATCAGCGGTGTTACTAAACGGTACATTGATGTGTTATTTGTGTTTTGTAAAGGGTCACCAAGCTGACACATTTAAAACTGAGATAACAATATTACACTATCTGAAATCGTCTTTTCCGATAAAATGGCATTTAGAAATGACTATTTCTTTTAGTATTGGACCATATTGTTTGTTAGCAAAGACATTATTTACGCATAAAGTTGTCGTAAATTTAAGAATCGCTTACAGTTGTTCTCTTTCTTTTCACTAAATAATAGAAAGAGACAGCTATGAAGATAACTCAAGTTAAAAAAGTTAAAACGACCGCCTATATACGCCCATTGCTGAGTAGTTTAAGGGCAAGGAAATCTTCGCCACGATGCCCCAATGCATGCTGGCTAACTTCACGTCTTCGAAATATTTTTTTTGATTGATATTTTAACTCTAGTTTGTTATATTGATTATAAGTCTGGCTGCTTAGGTAGAAGAATACGATTAAATCACTAGAAACGCGCAATCTACATAAGTATATCAAAGTTGAAAACTTGCTGGACATGTACCTTTCCACAGATTGCCTCATAATGGGGAAATCTGCCATAGTTGCAATGCTTGGCAGACTATTTAAACAAGTTGTAAGAAGGCACTGCTACCCATGTCCTGGTTTTGTTTGTGGTTTAGTTTTCGCTTAGGAAAGTTACAAACACGGTCCTTAGCCACCTGCATCCATCGAATTCCTGCATCTCTTACATTATCGTACATAATCATAAAGTTACAAATATGTCCGAGAAGTTTCTGACAATTGGTATCACTATCACGTACTTATACTATACACGTATATATACTCATATACGTATTCAGAACGCGAAGCGACAGACAAACGATGGAGGAGGAGTCTCGTTTCAAACGTATTCTTACTTCTAAAGGCCGTGTTCACTTAAAAGGAAAGTCACTAATTTTTTTTGTACATAAATTATTTATGACTCGTTACCCAACTTAATCTTAAGTTACTGAAATAGGAGTGATAGCGAATGTTTTGCACACACGAGCCTTAAAGTTCTATAGAAATACTAGAAATAGTTATAGCAATAAAGCTGACGAGCACAAACCGTCCTTATTTCTGAAAAGGTCACAGAGTATAGTTAAAGTACTTCCCACATGGTACACACTCACTTAAGATTGCAGTTGGAAAGTTTTAATTGGCATTTTATTTTATTCATATATTCATTCTTACGGCCCTCCAAGTCCACTGCTGAACATAAGCCTCCCCCAAGGAATGCCATAAAGCACGGTCCTGAGCCCCCTGCATCCATCGACTTTCTGCATTTCTTATGCGTCACTCTATCCAGTGGTGGACCGGCCTACTCATACCTGTTCGTGGCTGCTACTTGAGAATCTTTCTTCCCGTTGTCGGTTCTTCGAGTTATATCGAGATTTTATTTATAAAATATTTATTAACATTATTAATATTTACAATATTTATTATGGTAGTAAAAAATCAAAACTAAAAATTAAAACTATAATAAAGTCCGGCTGGGTATGGACCACTGAACAGTTTTATAACTTTGTTGACTACTTATACGCCTTCGAAGACTTTCTTAACTTTATAGAAAATTAATAAAAATATAAGCCTCCGAACCCATATTTGTCATTTGAAGCATTTTGACTTCTAGTTGCTACATATAAGATTTACCTTGAAAAACTCACTCGCTTTCAGCTAGATGAAAACTTTAAGCCAGAGACCCCTAATGTTCATCATAATGTAATACTTTTTTACCATTACATTACATTCTACAAAATTCCACTACTGAACATAGGTCTCCCCCATAGATTGCTTCATAAGAGGTGTTTGGCATAGTTGACACGATTGATTGATTGATTTGGCAACCACAGTCTTTTTATGGTTGTTATTAGGAAGATCCATCTCCTGGTTTGATTCTCTATATACTACGACATCCACGGGACGATATGAGATAGTGGATACTTACATCGTTGCTACGCGACTAAATATTTTAAATTATTTTTAATACGTGTTATTTGTATGTGGTCACTGTTTGGTGAGGCTAGTTACAAAACCAAGACCTATTAAGTAAGCAGCTGATGTGGTATACAATTTTTAAAAGCTATTAGGTAACATTGGGTAATTTTTTTCTCATATAGGAATAACCAGAAGGAGAGATCTGTCATCGTATAACTTATTTTTAGTTTTAGAG
This sequence comes from Parnassius honrathi, assembly GCA_018247895.1. Taxonomy (NCBI): domain Eukaryota; kingdom Metazoa; phylum Arthropoda; class Insecta; order Lepidoptera; family Papilionidae; genus Parnassius; species Parnassius honrathi. The sequence goes on from DWHP01000254.1 coordinate 16,154, forward strand.
TCTTAATTAAGTCTTTTTACTCATAAATATGGTCCCATACCCGTGGTCTCAAGTCGGTCTGCAACTTATTACAAGAATAGAATATGCCAACTATGTTAGCATATCGTAAAAGGGGACCAATAGATATTAGGTTTTTAATAGGTAGGCTTTAGGCTAACCACATCACTTCGCTTACTATTTTCCATGAATACCTATATTTTCTAGATAAACGTGGTCGACGTAGCTTGCTGCTCCTTGGACTCTGCCTACCTCCTTGGGAATAGCAGACGTCGCACCATATTATTTATTTATTTATTTTATAAGATAATGGTGCCACCATTTGCCAGCCACCAAGCACGCTGTTCAGCTGATGTTAAGTGAATGCTATGGCTCATAGACATCTACAGCTATCCTCGACTAAGAATCAAAATGCAGATGCGTTGTCACATCTGACGACATCATTTCCTGTAAAAAGTGTCTGCAGTTATCTATACTGAAAATACTTTCTGTTCTGCGTGTGGTCTTTCCCAGATCGAGACGATTCATTCGTAATTCAACATTAAATAGCTGGAACATGGCCCTTCCGCTTAAAAGAACACGTACATATACTATAAATGAATGTAAATAAAAACCATCTTCTCACGTGATTTCTGTAGTGTTTTATTTATTCGGCTATACACACGTCAAATTAGAATCAGTGGTCCGATTAATGGATAAAAGAGCCAACAAAACGCACTGTTCCAGCAATATATATAAAACGTTACCAATGTAAGGGTCAAAAAACACATCGGTTAACGTACTGTCGTTAGAGTAAACCGTTGCTAATCATACTATAACCGGAATGTGGTTACAATTCCTCCGTGACTCTATTACGGGTTTCATGGTTAACTGAATAAAGATTGGCGACCTTGTGCGATTATCTTTGTGATAGTGTGGTATCTGTTTGATGGTCAAAGAAATGTTAAGAAAATTCAGTTTTTTTCTATACTTTTTATTGGGTAAAAACTCATGAAAGAAAAAGCTTTCCCCGCTATTTTTATAAAATATGGGTGACCAACGAGCACACGATCCACCTGGTTGTAAGAAAATGCCGAGCCACATACACATCTATGTATATCTATGCTTGATTAGGAATCAAATGCAGATGCGTGGTCACCCTTGAGGGCTGCGAATCGTTTCCAGTAAAAAGGGTCTCTGGTTCTCTCTCTACACTCAGCATACGAAAAACAGCAGCATTAGCTGCTATTTTACGCTGGTATTCCGTGAGAGCGTGGTCTTTCCCCAGTCTAGCCATCCCATTCGTGTCCCTGTTGTCGCTATATTACGGCTGTTACTATATTACGGTACAACCGTAATATATAGCGGGGATCTACGACGTAAAACGCTAGATATAATCCATACATATTAGTCCATAAATTAAACAGTCTGTCTGTAATATATTGGGCTGAGTGTATTATTCGCATACTATTAAGACGCTAATATTGAATAGCCATTTTCAAAATGTTTATCTGTCTGTCAAGGCTAATCTTCACAGCAGAATTTTCAAATCAATTCAAGCGTGGCAAAATTCAAAATGCCCGCTGTGGGACAATCTGTGGGGGAGGCCTATTTTCATCAGTGGACTTTTATAGGCTGTAATTGATGATGGATGAAATTAAAATGTAAAATTAAATTAAAGGTTTTTATTGTAATAAAACTTCTTGAACCGAAAAACTTTTTTTTAGCGAAATGAATAATTTATAAAATGGATTGTTGTTTGGTTATCTTAAATCGGAATAACACCACATTTTTACACTGCCACCAACTTGTGTTCAGGTGGACATAATTAGAACTAAGGCCGCCATTTTATAAATGATATTTCACTATAAGGTTCGATCAATAATTATACTATAATATATAATAGACTTTAAATTATTATTCATTTTGTGCTGTGAGGTGAGTGATTTGTTTGATTTCATTGTGAAAAGTGCAAATAAATATGTATATATAGTGACCTATTTTCTCGGTAAATTTCTTAAAAGGCAGTAGTAAGCTCTCTACTAGCGACTCTGTGAACTGAACAGTAAAGTTGGTGGCACTATAGATCCTAACCAAACTCGACTAGAAGATGTTCATTAGACACAAAGATTAATTTTATATTCACAAGAAAATTTTGTGACGAGCATTAAAAAGGAACGCTTCTGTGGTTTAGACATTTAGAAAAAATTTAATGCGAAAGTAATCACAACTGTCAACTCATTTCTGGCATACATTTGTATGCCAGAAATGAGTTGACAGAGTCGGCAAAGGTTGCCCCAGACGAAGGTTGTTTAAGCAAATTAAATTGGCGACATATTCAATAATATGGATCAAATAAATCGACGAGCATGTAAGTGTGGATAATATATGAGTGGGAAAGAAGGGAGAGATGTTTGTCTACGCCAGTATATTCGAAATCTATGGTAAGCCTTATGCCAAATGGAAATTCGTAATCTCTTCTTACCACTCTGGGTGACAGGAATGAAATTTTATGTACTCAAGCTCAGATAAATCTATAGTGGACCATATGTTTCTAACCAACCTGTACGGAAATAAGAAACTTTGATATTCTTGATGATATCATTAAGTAATCAAAGAAATAATCGATCATACAAGGGCATATGTTAATAGTGTTTTTCAATATAGTCTGTCTATAATGGTTCATCGGTTGGGGCAGTCCATCGAACCAGGTCTACAAATACGTAATTACCAACTGTACAAGAACGAACTATTCTGTGCAAAGACATGATAACTTGATATTGGATAGCGTTTTATATCCGTCCGTTCTAAGAATAGATCATATATAATAATCGAGCACAAAGTTTTCAAGTTTTTTGCTCAACGTTCGATCGTACCGTCGTCATTCGATCTACTTCTTTTTTAATCTGTGCTTCGAAATCGCGCCGCCTTTGTCTGTCGTGTTTAATTTTATGTTCCTTTTCAGAACGCTGCAATAATTTTAAATTTTACTGTTCTTTTTTTACGTTAAACTTGTTTTTTCAATATTATGTTGCCAGCCTTTGCTATAGCAACTCGAATTATCTTCTTTCTGTCATGTGTTGCTTTATATATTCTCTTTGACAATGATTCTTTGAGCTAAGAAATGTGTGCTTCTAGTTAATTACAAGAGTGTGGTTCTTCCCCAGTCGAACTGACCCATTATTACTGTACTAACATCAAAACCCATCATACTTAATGTTTTCAAACTTTCACTCTTTATTATCGTATTCAAGAAAATAGTCGGTTGTTAAAGAAAAGTTTTGCAACCAAATTAATCATTTAACAATGGGCAATTATTGTTATAAATTATTGTAAAACAAGCTATTTTCCCATACTGATAAGATCATGTCCAGTGTTTGTGTAATTCGTAGTTATTGTTGTAAAACATGCCTTGTACAATCTAACGCATGTGGAACGGGAAGTTATAGGAGGTATAGTTGTTTATATGTAAACAACTATACATCCTATAACTTGTTATCGAGTGGGGATAACCGCGGTAGAACCAGAGAAACAGGATAAATCAGCGGATCAGTATGCAGAAGTTGCAATAGGCCGACTATATAGCTCGAAGAACTCGAAGAAAAGAAAGGTAATTCCCTAGTGGCGGTCTCTTGTCGGTAAACGAAGGTAAGTGCGGCTACCCGCTAGATGGAGTGACGACCTGGTAAACATGCAGGAAGTCGATGGATGCAAGTGATTCGAAGTCATGTTTTGTGGCATTCTTATTGGGCAGCCTTGTGAACAACTTTAATAATGATGATGATGAAGATAATTTTTTTATAAAATGTAATTGCACTTGACAATCTAACTTTAGAGACTTCAAATATATAAGCATAGTTCTTTTTAAGACCTTCTAGTCTTAGAATTATTTGTTGAATAAAAAAATATAATGCAGCTTCCGTAGCCATAATGTTAGGTACATTATGGCAAACACCTTACATAATTTACATACATTATCATTCTTTTATTGGTCTTTCTTACCATCATTAACACGCAAAACTTACAAAAAAGGTTCGAGGAACTACCGTAAATGGTTTTGAATAAAAACATTAATGTTTTTATCTACATTTAATTTAAAACACAATATTACCCACCAAATGATTATGAAGTCGTGAATGATGTTTAACATGTTGATGGTACCGCTCAAATCCATCTGTAGTACGACTGCATAAACTTTGAACATTCCTTCGAACTTTAAAAGTAACGTAAAAATAAAAAAATATGTATAAATGAAATAGCGTAAAAGAATCCATCCCTCGAACTAGATTACTACAATTCATACCATCATACTACATTCCGAAATATACTATTAAATTTAAGCCAATACTTTATTTATTTACATGAAATACTGTAATACACAATAGAATGGCTGTCAACTTTATTTTGTACGAGGAAAGACGTCGCCGGGAGCACACATACAAGAAATTACGACGTATTATCACTACTACAAACCCGATTCGCTGTCTTGACAGACAGATTTTAATACATATTAATTTGTAAATAGCGTGCAATTTTGCATTTTCTAAATAATTTGCGTGCGAAATATGGAAACGATTGTAACGTCAAAACACATCTCGCGTTGACGTTTATAAGTGTGAATTGAAGTGTTAGTGACATTTTAGTAGCTACACGAGCTCCGCCCACTCTCCCGTTCTATTATGTATGCAATTATAGTATTCTATGTTTCTTTACCTTACCATTCTATGCCTTTTTACTACATACCTCGAAATTTGGTACTTATAAATTGAATAAATGTAACGTATCATTAGTTCACTAGCATTAGCATAGAGGGATTATCATTAGCGAAATATAGGTCGTACTTTTTTAATACTTACGAATTATGTAGATCAATATTTTTTTTTATAAAAGTGCGGGCAAACTAGCATGCGCCTCATCTGATGGAAAGTGTCGACTGCCGCCCACAAACAACTACAATACCAGTGGAAATCCAGGTGCACTGGCGATTTCAACAGAGTAAGCTCGTTTCTTGAAGGTCTCTAAGTCGTGTCAGTCCGGAATATCCTTGTATTTGTTTTTATTTTTCTATAAAATAAAATAAGCATATTATTATAAAAAATCGGTTAACAAAATTAGCGTCAAGACTTTTATAGATATAACAATCAGTAACTTTCAAAACGAATTGATAAATTACTTATTGTGTACATGAATTACAAATATTCACGAAGTCCGTAGTCTTTGCGGTTATTAATCATTCGTGACACATCTAACCTTACCGAAGACTTTAAAAAGTTGAACGCATGAATAATTGAGGAGGCTCCAATATGAGGAAGTTCGCAGATCAGGTAATTATATCATTACATACACTTGGTCGATGCCGCGAAGGTGTTTATTATTAAAATATGTGGTGAACTCGTGGGAAAATAATAATATTCATAAGTTGTGAAGACTTCTTTTCTGACTAAAAGTGCGTCTAGGCAGATACCTCCACCTTATGTATAACTGCAGCCAGATAAAAATAAAAAAGGTTAAGGACAGTCATACTGGTTACCCCGGTTACTTAGAAGTCGTGACGCAGTCCGTCTTAGACCTCAGAGGTGACGCACCCTTAGTTTCTTTATTTAAAGTTGGTCGCATGAGTCCATGGACTGCAGTAGCCACTTACCATTAAATAAACATCATCATCATTACAGCCCTTCACAAGTCCACTGCTGAACATAGGCTATCATCGTAACATCCCCCAAGAAATGTCACAAGCCACGGTCCTCAGCCACCTGCATCCATCGGCTTCCTGCATGTCTTATCAAGTCGCCACTCCACCTAGTGGGGGGGGGGGGGGGGCCACCCCCCCCCCCCGCACGGACCCCGCCCCCCGGAACATCGTTCC
>DWHP01000255.1:0-21983 GCA_018247895.1 Parnassius honrathi
TTTGTGGAGATTACAGAAGACTGAATTCTATTACCACTCCTGACCGCTACCCAATACCGCGAGTCAAGGATTTCACTATGCAGATTTGATTATATAATGGTAAGGTTTCGCTAGTGGTGCGACGACAGTGCCGCCACACATGCATTAAGGTAGGGATGGAAGCAGCATTTTCAATTTTCATACATATCTTTTCTTGACACATATCGACTTTCCATAATACAGTAAAGAGCCTTATTCACGTTGTGTCCTTCATTCCAAAAACTAATTTATGAAATGCATGACCGCAATGATGGCTTATTCTTGGCAGTGATGGACTATTTTTAATAGAATAGAGTAATCTACATTAGAATAGTTTTTATTCAATATAGATTACATTAATTCTTATTGAAAGTCAATTTTTTACTTTACCACTGGTTTGAAAAAAAAACCTCTGTCTGGGAAGAACCGGCAAGAAACCCAGCAGGACTTTTTTAAAATAAATTCTACAATGTTAATGGTCACAAATTATTTACAAAATTTATTTTAGAAACAGCTTGGAAGCGCCCACCTCATTCCCAGGACTTATTATCAACTATGTATTCATTTACATTATAATAACGTTATTATTATTATTAAACAAAAACGCTAAAAATGTTTATAGATTTTTTGTTTAATTAAATATTTAAATTTGGTAATAGAGAGACCTTGTATATTTTCTGGGACTTTGTTCTAATAGCGTATATTGAAAGAATGAATTACTGATTTTATGGAGTCGAGAAACTAGTATCACTAGCTTGTGTTTGTTCCTAATGTTTACGGAGTGTATATCACTTTTTTTTACTAAAACTACCTTTATTTTGAGAACATACATCAAATTTCCATAGATATATTGAGAGGCCAAGGTTAATATAACTATTTCCTAAAAATTTTCTCTAAGAGATTCTCTCGGTTTAAGGTTGTAAATAGCTCTTATAGCCCTCTAAATGTGGATTATTAACGTTTTACCAATGCACTAATTTCGATATAGCATTATTTACTTCGTCACATTTAAATGACTGCCGTTTAAGTTTAAAAATCAAGAAAGTATAATCAGGAAATAATACTATTTCATGATTATCCCCTACAAAGGAAAGTCATTAATATAGACTAAAAATAGGAATGGGCCAAGAACTGAGCCCTGACGAACACCCATCTGTACGGGCCATCCGGAAGAACTTTTACCATTGATAATAACTTTCTGCACTCTATAACTTAAATATGAAATAACCAGTTTAAGCGCTGTGTTCTTGACACCATAGTACTGTAGCTTCCTGATTAATGTCTCATGGTGAACGCAGTGAAAGGCCTTGGAAAGGTCACAAAATATACTCAAAGCATTCTCTAAATTCTCCCATGCAAAAAATATGCTTCATAAGCTCAACTCCGCCATCGGTTGTCGAGCGACTCATTGTAAAACCAAATTGACTTGTATGGAGCAATATATTTTATTAAAAAAACTTATCATCTGATTGATGTAAAAAAAATTTTTTAAAAATTTTACTAAAAGTTGGTAGTACAGAAATTGGTCTAAAATTGGCGGGGTCTGATGTACTACCAGATTTTAATAAAAGTAAGTAAACTTTATACTATGTTTCATTAAATCAAGAAACACACCAGATTCGATGCTTTTATTAAAAATAGTGGCTAGATAAGGTGTTATTGTATCTATTACGGATGCAATAACTTTAATGGAAATCCGTTTTCTTAACATCAATGGTTTTAAAATATTTAATTAAATCTTTATCTCTCACAGAATACGTAGGACACTCAATAAGTTTTGAGATATACAAAAAGTATTCTAGATACTATTAATATTTATCGTAAATCTTTTCGAAATCCATCTCCATCATGCTCTATACAAAGTTCGATTCGCGTAAACCAACTCTGAAAAGTTTTGCCAGTCTTGATCTGACAGGTCGGAAATCGCTTCTTCGTAGGCTGCCACGGCTTCTTCGGCGCTTGAAAAAAACTAGGGTTTTATTTTTTCTTTGACTCTCGGAAACAAAAAGACTGACTTAGAGTTTCACCACCAGATTCCTCAATAAATGCTTTTGTTCTAAGGAATGTACGTGACGAGGCGTTATCGCGATGCAGCATGATTCCCCGAAGCCCGGTCTTTGGTCTTCTCTCCCGCACAGCTTGAAAAGCTTTGGGTAATGCAATTGTAGTATATCATTCAGAGTTGACTGAGCTACAATTTTCCAGCATTGACGTCGACAAAGGTTCATTCCGCGAATAACTAGCCATCATTTTTTTGCCGACGTTGCGAGATCTTCGCAGTTTTGTCAGTAATTGTCCTTCTGAGTAGACCCATATCGACGATTGCCTTTTATTTTCCGGGTTATATTGATAGATCCATGTCTCGTCACCAGTAACGATTACTGAAACACGTCTAGATGCCCCGTTTTCAAAAGGTAGACGCATTTCGTGGCACTAATCCACACGGGTCTGTTTTTCGCTTTTGGAGAGCAAACGAGGGATCCATCGACAACACAGCTTCCTCACTCCAAGATGTTGATGTAGGATGGTACGAATGATCCCTAAACAAATGCCTACAATCTTTTCAATGTCCCTATATGTGATTCGTGGGTTTTCTCGCACCAACATTTCAGTAGTCCATACATTTTCTGCCGTTACTGCTGTTTGCGGGGCCCCGGTTCTTTGGTCACCTTTAAGGTTAGTTTTACCCCTTTTGTATTCAGCAAACCACCTAAAAATTTTTGCGCGTGATGGAACTAAGTCTCCTAATGCTGGTTGCAACCGTTGTAAACTTAATTTTTCGGTTAAACTAAATTTAAAATCATAATGGATCATAGCGCGCAAATGTTCACGGTTAAGATCAATCGTTTTAAATGAAAAGCGCGGAAAGCGTTGCAGGAAAATTAACAGAACTTTGTTTTTTTTTTAATATTGAGCAATTGGCTTATGGAGTTCTATTTTTAAATAAATTTGCTTTTTAGAAAGATATAACACGGGTGCGTTCCATTTTTAAATTTCGAGCATCTCAAAACTTATTGAGTGACTTATGTATCAACGTAAAATAGCAGTTCAATGCTGCTGTGTTTCGTACGGTGAGTGTAGAAAACCTGCCACCCTTTTACAGGAAACGAGGCATTCCGTTTTAGTCCTCAGGGACAACGCATCTGCATTTTGATTCTCAATCGAAGATGTCTAAAATGTAGATGTCTATAGGCCACATCACGTTTGTGCCATAGCTTAACCTATGCTCAACTTCTTGAGACGCACATACGCACATGGGTGTTTCCTTATTACTTTATCAGCCCCTAAAAGTCCACTGCCACGCACACATACGCAACTTAAACCATGTTATTCGTAGCAAATGGTTTTACGTAAATGCATATGAGAGCGCAGGAGTTGCTGATTCAGATATTGTAACGACATAATAGGCCAAATTATAAAGTTCGAAACGTTATCCACAATCTGTGACGAGCGAATTGGCGGGAAGAAAGGTTAAACAGTGGCTAGGGACTTGGTGGCATTTGGCTTTAAATGCAAGCGATTATTACCTCGCCCCTTTAGTAGCTTATCGCCTGTCGTCTATATAAATAAAAAAAAGAAGTTCTTGTTAATTTGATAAAGGTGCAAAACAAAGTTATTTGATTTTCTCAAGTCTGAAAAATAATTAGTTTCTTCGCTTACATTCGTTCATTCAGTGTTTCTTGCTCTGAGTAGAGCTTGCAAATATTTGACCATTTTTGGTATTTGGATATTCGACAATTGGTATATTTATAATATATATTGGTATATTTCGACAAATGGTATATATTTAGAATATTTTCGAATTATCACAAAAAGTTTACAACTATTTTAATAGTCAGGATACTACTCAAGAAACCGCTCTCAGTGTTAAAGGCGTTCCACACACACAAGTACACTATCACATTGCACTGGTCAAAATCTGAGGTCAAAACAGACGAAACAATTTCGTAAATCGAAATCTGTTTCAAGTTTCTGTGGATCATGTTGTTTCATAATGTTTTACCCTGTGATAGCAGCGTAAGAGAATTCACCATCCAATTTCGTCCTTAAAGTTACAGCCTATATACGTCCAATAACTGAGCACAGCCCCCCACCCCTCCTTTTAAGAGGGTTTTAGGGGAACGAAATGTACGCCGCGCTGATCCAATGCGTGTTGGCGAACTTCACATGTCTTCGCAATTTTGCTTTTTTTTTGCTATTTTTCAGTCATGTGGGTTCGAGCACGTGGTAAATCAGCACTTGAAATTCCAATAAACCATTTCATTGGTGCCGGTGGGGATCGAACCCGGGCTACTCGTGTACCGTGACATTTTATTTAATGCGAGTGCTTAGCCCCTGAGCCACCACGGCTCTTCGTCTTCGGGTACAATTAAAAGCGACTACGGCAAATTTTAGAAAAATATTACTTTTAGCCACAGTTATCTTGTTTACCTTAGACGTAAAATACATAATCAGAGAAAGCAAGCAGCGTCAAAGATGGGAGAGGTCTGGTAATAATAATAATATTTACTTATTTCTAAGAATATGGTACCACATACAAGTTTCTAAGTTTATACTTTCTAACATATTCTGTCATAACTGGCGTAGATATATTAATCAAATATACAATTATTATAATTAAAGGCACATTTGATTTTAAATTAACATTTCAAATAGTACTTACAAACAAAAAAAAATACATTATAATATCTTTCATTCTGTGTGTATAAAAATGTAACTTGAAATAACGACGACATGATGCCATTCAAATAATGTATAAATTTTTATATTACGTGTTAAGCCAGGATCCTAGCTTATAAGGTTATTTAAAATTATTATCATACATTTTTTCTGATAATGTGGCATTCCACCTTAGTCCTCGGGGCTACAATGCATCTGCATTTTAAATGAAGATGTACATGAGCAACAGCATTCACATACATACTATATAAAAATATATAAATAGGTAAAAGAAAAACTTCTTGTTCCTATAAAAAAATATTAATTTCCTTACCTCTTTATTTCTAAGCTTTATTAATTTTGATAATTGAATGTTTATTAAATAGAGAGGGCACCGACTGACGACTTCAATCACGGCCTTGTTCAAACATGGCATCTCGCATAATCTAATAAACTTCGTAATCAGACAATTTATTCTCGGTTATAACAATTGTTTGTCCCCTACAAAAACGGTGACTGGAAGCTACAAAACCTATTATGACAATATTCCAGTCTTATATTTCATAAGTGTTTAATTCATTATTTTGTGTTTAATATTATTCGGCATTTTTTAAGTTTCTATCGATGTGGCTATAAAAGTGTTGATGATACAAATCTGGGAAACTACGAATGTATTTAATAATGTGAAGAGGAAAAATTAGAAAATTTACGTTATTTTTCATGGTAATAGGCTTACGTAAGCCCATATTTGGTAAAATTCTTTTTATATTTTTACAATGTAGCTGATTTTTTAAAATATTTCATATTAAAATAAATAAAAATCTAAATTACAGTCTAAATTCCATCCCATTGCTGGGCACAGGCCTCCTCTCATTTAGTCCAACGCGCTACTGGGTGTTTAAGGACCAGCCAGCATCTTCTAGCCTTGCTCAAGATGTTGTCCTTCACCGCCGAGAACGTAGTTTTCTTTTTATAAGATAAGAGTGAGACAAGCGAGTACACAGTCCTACCGATGGTAAATGGTTGCTGTGACCCATAGACATCTACATCCACCCTCGTTTGCGAATCAAAATGCAGATGTGTTGTCAGCCGTAAGGACTGGGATGGAAAGCTCCTTTTCCAGTAAAAAGGGTCTTCGGTTCTCTACATTCACCATACGAAACACAATAGCATTAAGCTGCCGTTTTACGCTGATATTCTGTGAGAGCGTGGCTCTTCCCCGGTCGAGCCGACCCATTCGTGCTACATCTATACAGTTAATATAGTTGCGGCATCGCTCTACCACGTTTAAATAAGCCTCCAAAATTTTGTGCCGGCGGGGATTGAACCTGGGGTCTCTAGTTCTGTAAATTTTACGGCAGACGCCTAGCTCCAGAGCTGCGTCGTCTATTATTTTAATTTGTAAATATTTGAAATTAAAATACACGAAATTAAAATATTTTTCTATTTCTCTTTTCGACTTTAATTTCTTTCACGGTCTATATAGCACTAAAAGCACTCTAAAAGTACTAAAATGTCAGTTATTTTTGACACCTTTTAGAGATCATATCGTCTTTGTCCTAATACCGTTCAATCCGGCTATAACTGGATCAAAGCGGCGAATTTCGACTTGTAATAATTGTAAATTATGCTTCCGCCATTTTTTTCTGTCGATTGGTATACTTAGATATAGCAGTAAGCTTGAGGCATAAGGCTTAAAGTTCCATGTCATTTAAAAATGCAACGATAACGTAAAATTTGTACTAGATTCTAACAACAGCGAGCCCCATATTGAATTGTCCCGGTTCTAAGGGAAAGGCAGGGGTAATTTTAATACAACTCTTTTAATTTTATGAAATTAAGTTTTCATATTGGCATTATTTGGTTATGTGATAAGAGTTATGCAATATCGTGATTGTACTAGTGTCTAATATTTCCATTTATAATTTTTCCAGTATTTTTTACGAAAATAGGGAAGAGAGAAGAATTGCATTAAAAAAGTACTTGACCAAAACAACGAAATGTTTAAGCAAATATAACTAAAGAAAAAAAGTTAAGACTCGTCGACGTCGAGGTATCAAGAGAAAAAAAGAGCGATGTAACTATTTCGAGATGCTTTCGACCTCCACTTCTAATTCAAAAACTGCACGACTATCTTGAATACAATGACATATAAAATCTAACCTAAGAACATAATTTTTTTAATGGTTAAATAATGTTTTACAATCTTATAGCTACGACGGAACTGCTGTAGAATTTGTCACCGGTTTTTGGCACCATTTGGTCGGTTAGGTCTAGTAGGTGGGCTTTTTATAACGTCAATAATACTACTTGAATTGGTAAATCACCATCCTTTAATTTATGAATGTTTTATTAAGATTTTTTATTTGTAATAAAACGAACACATACTATGGCCTTAAGATACAATCGCTTTAAGATGCTTTAACATATGTTGCATGATACCATCGAAGCTTTTACTTGTCTCCTTTGATGTCATTTTTTGGACGCGTCTATACGGACAGGTGCGGCGCTAGTCCAGTAGGAGCACGTTCTAATCTTATTACAACTCGTAACCTGTAAAATGGAGTGGCAGTTACGCCATCTGCTGTGATCATATTACTATATATATTTATTATGAAAGATTAGACTTATGAAAAAGTATAGCGAAAATATGTTTGCGGCGAAAGCTGATTTCAGGGCATTGAATAAGTAATTCACTTAAGAGATACAGATTATTTGTAAGTATTTAAGTTTAATATCAATTATTCATTTAATATTAATTATTTTTTTAATATAATTAACTAGAGAGATCTTCTTCTTTAATGGCCTGTAAAATTCCACTGTTGATGGAGTCCCGTGTCGAACAGATAAAATGACTTGATACCGGTAAAAAGGGTCCCTGGTTTTCCACACTCACCATACGAAACACATCAGCATATATCTGTTATTTTACGTTGTTACTCAGTGTGAACGTGGTCCTTCTTTTGTCTAGCTGATTCGTGATGTAGCCGTAATATTGCTGCACGTTGGCTCAACCACGTTACCACATTAAAAAAATTTATAATATTAGTGACTGAGTCGTGGGAACATTCCGGATTCGGTTCTCGTCAGCACGAATGAAGTTATTAAATAAGTAAAGTAATGTGGTAGAACTGTTTCTCTGCCTGGGAGTTTGTCTGAGTCGTATCAACCGTTCAATTATAGGCGACGAGGCATTCCATCTCAGTCCTCAGAGGGGACAATGCAGTTTTAGCCTTCTTTGTTGCAAGTTATCTGCAGTAGCCACTTACCATCAGTTAGACTGTAGGTGTTGTAAGTTCGTGTGTCACGACAGTTTAGTAACCAATCAATAACCTTTTATTTTTTATAGAATGACGGTGACAAGTGATCACGCAGTCCATCCGATGGTAAGTGCACGCTGAGGCCCATAGACATCTACATTTATTCTCGATTAAATATTAAAACGGAGATACGTTGTCACCCTTGAGGACTAAGATGGAATGCTGGAATGCCTCATTTCCACTAAAAAAGGGTCCCCGACTCACCATAACACACCACTCGCCGTAAACACAGTAGTACTTAGCTGCTATTTTACGCCGATATTCTGTGAGAGCGTGGTTCTTCCCCGGTCGAGCCGACCCATTCGTGCTACAACCATGATACAGCTGCGGCGTGGCTCTACCACGTATGAAACTTGACACGTACTCGGCGGTGAAAGAAAATTGCGTGAAGAAATCTACATATCTGAGCAATAATGATTAGATAATGTGTGTAGTACGCTAAAACGCATTATAACTTAACGATTGGTAATCGCTATGTAGTGGTGGCGTAATGTAATCCACTGCTCGGTAGTGAACTATGATATGCTGTAATGATGACGATGATGATAAACGAAAGTCGCTAGATACATGTAAGGAAACGAAATCATTTTAAAATCCCTAAACACCAATACACAAATGTAAAAATAAGAAGAAACAGAAAACCTTCACGATTAACCGCATTAGATACACAAAAACACTCAATTTGGACATTAAGTTGCGACGTGTGCCCATTTTGGACGGCCTAACAAGTTCACGCGCCGTCGTCCCGTCGGCCGGTGTAACTTTGTTACCGCGTGCCGAATCTCACGGACTATTTGCTACTAATTCACGTATTGTTACATGTTTCCCCTACCAACGAGAGGGTTGAAAATAAATTATTAAATTTTTTTCATAATTTGAAAAGTTACAATTAATTACATTCGTTTAAATACACGTTAAGAAAATGTCGCTACTAGTTCTACTATGCACGGGCGAAGTAGTTTCTGACACCCGGAGCTGCTAGGCGGCTAGCGCCGAAAATTGTCACAGCACAGAAACGTAAACAGAAACTGTTTGAAGTGAAAACTTCCTTAGCGGCGTTGTACACTTTTCTGTAATGTGTAAAAAATTTCAAACTCGCGTCAGGACACGTAACCTGATCGAAAATTCGTAAGACGGCGCGGCGTAACAGAGAAAGTATCCCCCTGTCTATTTACGCCGCGGCGAAAATGTATGCCTGCGCTTGATTCCTGGGAGATAAACTTTTTAATGTAATATAAATTGTCATGTTTGTGTACGATAGCGCATTAAATAAATATTGTATTCTAATACATAAATGATAGTACTTCCAAAATATCAAAAATGCACAACGTTAATATTCAAGTTTTCACTTCAGCCGGCACTCCCAGAGTGCAACCCGTCGTTTTGTATTTATTCAACATAGATTATAAATAATAGTTGTTCGGAACAAAATTCGAACACTGATTCGGAAAAAAAATCTCTATCCTGGGAAGGGCCATGACAAGCAACAAACCCAACGAGATTTTTTGATTTTTCGATTTTTTTCTCGTTAGTTATCTGCACATACACACTAATTGGTCATGGACTCCCTAGCACCCCTCTCTGCCACGCCACTATAGTCATTATCCATGACTTGGTTAAATTTATTCGATGACTCTTCTTCTTTTTCAACATCATCTTTTTTCAAAAGGCTGGCAACACACCTGTAATTAGAAAATTTAAAACTTACCATCAAGTAAGCCGTGTTTCCGTTTGCCCCTCATATTTTAAGCTATTGTATAGCTTTTATCGCGGACTTAGAGCGCGGTGACCGAATCGAGAAATTCCGTAACGAAATAAACCTAAGGCCAGAAAACCTAACATCATTGCTTTTTATTAACACTGTAATTCTGACTTTAAAACACGCGTGTAAGGTTGAATTTGTTTTGATATAGGTTGACCAGCCAGTATCAGTCACAAAAATTTATTGCTTTTCGTACGTATGTGTGTGAATACAACTATCAGGAAATCTATGGGGAGTTCTATGTTCAGTGGTAGAGTTTTATAGGCTGTAATGGATGGATGGAAGCTAAGGCTTGCAACGCCCTACTGAACACACAGAATGTACGGACTGTAGTGCGGCCAAGGAAGCGATCGTATATACGTGGTAGGGCCATAAAAGTAAAGTTACAACTTACATACGTCCCACTGGTGGGCACAGGCCTCCTCAAATTTCAGAGATGGTTTTAGGCCATGGAAGTGTCCGCCGCGCTGCCTCAATGCTTGTTAGCGAACTTTAAATGTTTTTGAAATATTTTTTTCTGATTTCTCAGACATGCAGGTTACCTTACGAAGTTTTCCTTCACCGACGAGCACGTGGTAAATCAGTACTTAAAATTGCGATTAACAATTTCAATGGTGCCGGTGGGGAACGAACCCGGGTTGCGCGCGTACTGTGAAATTTTCAGCAGCGCTAACTTTCTAAGCTACTACGGCTATATTAGTAATGTAGTTCTAGCATGAATGGGTCGTCTCGATCAGGGAACGGACTACGCTCTCACAGAGTATTATGTATGTATTAAGTATGCTTCGGAAAGCACGTAAAGCCGTTGGTCCTGCGTTTGATCTCTTTCCGGTCGTGTTGATTTCCGAGAATATGAGAGTTAGGCAATAGAGAGTACACCTTGAGAGTACTTAGGCACACACTCGGGCACTATAATCGTGTCCTGCGCTGATAGCTAGAGTTCGTTTAGAATGGGTGCCGTGACCGAAATTCAGTCTAGATGACATTAGTCAATTTTCTTAGAAATGCAGGATTCATGACGGTGTTTTCCTTCACCGCCGAGGACGGTAAACCGGCAATAAAGGGGATTTAAATTTTATTATCGCTCAACCCCTGAGCTGTCATCTCTGTAAACCAATCAATAAAACAATTATTCGATATTGTTAAAATTTTATTCAAATAACTCCTTAAACTAACATCAAAATACTTTACACACTAATTTACGCGATTTTCTAACATTTTTATCCTCAGCTGGACAATACCCGATTTTCCCTTGTAAGAATTATTTTTAAAATAGCTACCCTTGGGATCTTGTATTTTTGAAACCTGCCCTTCGCTTATCTAAGTATTTCACGTGTAAATATACAAGATGGTTATGTCAACTTCGGAAGAGGTGAAGAAAGAGATTCACTTCCGCTGTCACAGTAATGTTACTGCATTAACTAATCTATTTTCTGACGGGACGGTGGCACATCGACAAAGGATTTGTCTGCAGCATTCAGACCTCAGGTGACAATCCCGTACGAAATAACTATTTTTATGGCCTACAAATAACTGTCTGGAGTGTGAGTGCTTCCAGGAGTTCAGAGTGTGAATGCATACAGGAGAAATTTGTAAAGTAATAGAAATATTTTTAAAAGAAAAAGTCTTCGCTCACCCTTGAACCACAGATGAATGATCCTAAGTAATAGACGGCACTTTGTTAATGATTTTTATCAATTATTCTCTTTACATTTATTATTTAGCACAAATTACATGTTTATTATTAATCTATTTCAATTTCATTAGGTTAAGAAACATATAAACATCACATCGCCAAAAACAATAGATCGTACCATGGAATATTAAAAATAAGGATCGTACGACTAAAATAAGGATTAATCTGACTAGATTATTTCAAAGTGACTAGAAAATATAATTTTATTTATATATACAAGATAAACAAATCCATTATATTATTGCACATAACAAAGTTACTTTTAACCTGATACATACTTACCTTTTTTAGATTACGTCGAAAGCTCTACATTATTTTGCGTTGCTTCGTGTGTATTTTAGCGGGCTGTCAATGATTCGATTTTAATTATTTTTTTTTACAATTATTTCTAGTTGATCTTTTATAGCATCTTTTGTTATTTTACTATAAAATGTTACTTTTATTTGCAAATACATGTACTTAGAGCGGCTTACAACAAAGAAATAACGACAGTTAAGACAAGGTTTATTGTAGTTATGGATAAAGTTGTTTATATAGATCCAAAATCATTTTGAAATACAACTGAATCAAGTGACTTAATCAATTTTTTTTGGTCTAGGACTCTGTTGTGTGGACTATTAATAGTATAAAAATAGCCATTCATTTTGTTTTGAAAAAATGCATCGTACGAACATAAGGACTAATACCTACAAAATATCTACGCTATGCAGTAGTTTTTTTTAAATAATGTAACATTTCTTAAAATAAAGTTATTTACAACTACCTATATGTATATTAAACGACACTATTATTAAATTAGTCTATTCAAAGTTTTTAGTTTTACGTCGCGCCATTGCCGTAGTGTTGTGCGTAGTTAGTCTCGCCAACTATGTCGATATCACTATCGCTGTGTTCGGTGTCGGATTCCGATGTTTGTGTTGTCGATATTCTAGAGTCCTCTGTCTGTAATTGAAATATATAATTTTACTGTAATTAAAACATATTTTTCTCTAACTTAAATTTATAACCACGAAGAAAAATCAGTGTGGTGTCGTCTATTTCATCTCGTGAATGTCGAAAGAATCAACTAAGAGAAACCCAAGAAAGTTCCTAATATACAGACCGGTGATTGGGAAGTGTCAAAAGTGTGAGACGTTTCCGATCGCAAAACCCGCACGCCAAGCGTGGAACTTACTCCATACTAAAAACATTTTGCAGTGTGTGGTATCTATCAAGATATATCTATAGGTGTATTTAGTGGTATGTGCCAAGAAACGCTTGTTTTTAGCAGATACAAGCCAAAATCGGTTATTGGTTTTTATCTTTGGGTCAAGAAATTCTCTGTAGCAGTCCGGTGTTAGGAAGGTGGCGGTGTTTCATTCCCGTGCCCCGGAATTCATGTTTATTGAATGGATTTGTACTTGATCTGAGCCGTGATAGGTCAGGTTCGAAGCGCTCGCATTTCACAGTATGCGAGCAACCCAGTTTTGATCCCGGCCAGCAACAATTAAATCGTAAGTTTCATTTTTAAATGCTGATTTAACACGTGATGGCCGGTAAAGGAAAACAAAAGGAAAACGTGATTTTAACATCACCAACACGTATTTACTCGTAAACTCTTCCTATAGTAAAAAACCTTTTCAGAAAGGGGGACAGGCGTGTTACAACTGTGGGAAGTATACGGCTGTGTAACTTTAACTTTTTTATGTTAACATTTTTAAAAACTTTGTACATGTAAAGCCATGCTGCAGTCATATTATGAACGTGGCACCAATGACTTAGCTCGCCCAGGGAAGAACAAGTCTCTCGTGAGTGTTAGAGAACCGGATATCTGTTTTACTAGCAACGAGGTGTTCCATCTTAGACCTCAAGGGTGACAAAACATCGCATTTTGATTTTGTCTACAAACCACAGCATCCACTTAACATCAGTTGGACTGTGTACCCGTTTGTCACTCTTACTACATGAAGAAAGGCTAAGTAACTATTAGCCTTATTGTATGCTCACTTTGCAACAGTTACCTTTCGAATTTCGTTAGATTGTGGATGATGTTTTGTTGTGAAGTCTACAGCTGTTGTACCTGCAATCAAATTGTAACAAAGTTTGAAAAAGTGTGTTTATTGTTCATTAGTCATTAGATAATCAAGTTGGTTAAATTTGTCAATTGGTTATAAATTGTATAAGTAGGTTACATCATACCCGCACATATACATTATTAATCTACCAAAATCACTAAAAACAGGTAATATTTTTACCTCAAGCCTTTTATATATTTATTCACTATTCATAATAGTGTTAATGAAAAAGAAGAATTAATTTACATAAGATAAATCGTTGGTTGAATGTTATGTAGTATCACGAAATCTTATAAACTATGGAAGGACTTCAGTCTTCCCCCAATGTAACACACCCCATCTTTATTACTCAAAGGCGAGATAGCATATATTTACAATGTTAACTCTTATCACAAGCTATTAGAGCGGAATATTGTTCGAGCATAATTCTAGGAAATTCGTTGCCATAGGAACGAAGACGTCAGCCATCTTGTCGACAAAATCAAATTACTCGCAACGTCTTGAGTTGTGGCGCGAAAGCGGCGATTTGAAATTCAATTTTCCTGCCTTTGAGGTTTGCTACAGTCAATTAGGCAGAAATAGGGCTGCCAGATATTTAGTATCTGGATTTTTAATATGTTCATGAATCAAAATAGAGATTAAGGTAACACAGTGTCCCGCAATTTTAAGTGCTGATTCAAAACTAAAAAACAAACAAACATATACATCTATAGGGATTATCCTGTGAAAGAATGAGATGGAATACAATATACAGTGTTTCTTGTTATCTCGGTCTTCTTTTATTTTTATAAAAATTTCTGCCGCGTTTGAACTGCTTACACATGTTTTTTTTAATTATTCAAGTAAAGTAAACGAACGAGCACATCGCACTTCCATCTATCCTTGATTGATAATCAAAATGTAGATGCGTTTTTACACCTAAGCACTAAAATGAAATGGCTAATTACTATCTAGTAAAAAGAGCCTCTGGTTTTCCTCACTAAGTACAAAACATCAATATTACACTGCTATTTTACGCTAGTATTCGTGGGAGCGTGGTCAATCTCAGTCAATCCAACCCATTCCTACTTCAGTCGTGATACAATTACGTAAATTTACAAAAATATATCAAAGATAAAATTTGTTTGACCCTGATGCTATTCCATCCATTTACGTGCGGCGTTGTTGTTTATTTTTAACAGATTTAAAAAAAAAAACGAGAAGCTTGACAAGTATGTTGCTGCATGTGATGAATTTTTGTGCGATTTCTTGGAAATGGTTAAATCTATTTAATTTATTCCTCTTTAAGTAAATAATACTTCAGGGGGTTCATATAAAATTTGAGGAAAAACTTCACGCTTTGAAGTGATACTATTTAGACGACATTGACTGCTTCATTAGTTTAGTGATCTTACTTGCGATTGCTAACCAACCATGAGATCCTGGGTTCGTATCTCGTGGCGCGCAAAAATCATTTGGTGAGTTTTTGCGCATTCTCATTAGCAGCCTAGAGTCAAGAAGTTGGCGGTGTTTAACCCTATTGCCTCGGAACGCACGTAAAGCCGTACGTTCTTCGCCTGATTGGTCGTGTCGGATTACCGTCCCATCGGACTATGGGAGTGAAATAGAGAGTGCACCTATATTTGCGCATACACTCGGGCACTATAATTCTGTGCTATATAGATGGCTAGTTTCCATTGAGACTGGCCGGCGTTACCTTGAACTTGTGATATATTTTGTCCTACTTTTGTTATAGATACCTTTGTCCACTCAAAAGGGACAAAAATACAATTAAATATCAATACATTTTATATTTCTTAAAAATATTTTTCGATACACACCACTATCTTAGCAACGACTTCAGAAGCTACTAATATTATAATTATTTAATATTTTTAAATAACACTATGGCAACCCTGTCGACAAAATTGTTTTTCAACTAGAGACAGACTCCAAGGCGTTTAGCACAGTGTCTCATTATATCTATTAGCGAGAAGTGAAATTACGAACCGTGTTCAACTCAGAAACATAATTGTCTGTAGATGGAAACCGCTTATGGGACTAATAAAGATTGCTTTCAATTAACTTCGTCATTGTCTCGAACGTCTTTTCAATATTGTGTACGTAATACACAAATTTGTTTTTTATTCATTAACTTAGTCAGCCAGCGTACTCGCATTAAAACTGCAAGATATGGGCCTCCTGTTTGGTGTTAATAGATGGATTAACGAACGCAGATCCAGACGTATTGCACCTTTAACACCGTTGCCCGTCACCGGTCTGGTAATTAACATATGACGTAAACGAGGTGGTTATAACGCCATCCTTCAGAACCCATAACATTTTGACGACATATTCCCTGGTTGCCTTTTACAACACCCTTGGGACAAAATGGGATGAGGGCCTTTTTTACGCCGCTACCATACATCACGGACGAAGTGGGGTGGTGGATTTCTTAAACTAATTAATTAATCGAATCAGGCATACTTTGCTTTTGTACTTTGGGACAATCCATTATATTAAAATTGGTAAAAATTGTCTGCTCTCTAATAACAGACAGCCTCGCAATATGGTCATTCATCACTCTCACGATGATCAGCAATTGGTTGCGTGGTTGGAGGGTAGGCGGGCGTTTTGCAGCGGTTTGTTGTTTATTATTTTTACAGCAAGCGGCTGCGTACGTTATGTGGTGAATGGTCGCATGTTTTATCGCATGACGCGGTCGCTCGCAAGTTAAGTGCGATTGCGTCAGCGAGTTGTATAAATTGCAGTTGTTTTGGCTCGCCGCTCACTTAAAGGTCACCCAACGTGGAGTCTACATTATCGCCTAAGGATGCCTCGTATAGAGGCGAAACATGTGCCGTATTATCGTCGATGGCGTGTCTTTCCTAGTGTAGTGGGATAGCTGGGATTAATGGTGACAGGAATAGTGCACGCAATAAGGGGAGGGTGGGAAATGCTTTTCAAACTAGGCAAGATAGATCAACGGAGTAATTCTTAACAACTTCAATTAAATTAGGTACATTATCATAACACACTATCACTGACCACTGCGGGACATAGTTCTGCCCCATAGATTTCCTCATAGTTGTTACGCTTATCCGGCGGATTTGCAAATGCAGTATTTTATTAACTATTCAGTTGTTATCAGAAAGACGCTGCTGTCCATTTCTTATTTCAGTTTCCCGCTGTCGCTCCTTATAACAACCACGGGATGATATGAATTCATTTAAATAATCCTATATACAATAATTTAGTGGCGCCTCAAATCGGACAATTACGTTAGACATATCTCCTAAGTTTTTCAGTTTTTATAAAAAATAGTAAAGTATATTAAACAGATTGTGGACCTGTCTATATAAGTTACAATTTTACCAACGCATATTAAGTAATTTTTCAGAGAACGGATTATAGTTCCAAGTTCAAAGTTTTCACTTTTTCACCACAAACATTACACTACTGCCTGCTATTTGACCGTTCGGGTGAAATCAAAGTCAAATCAAATTTGATTGAAATCAAAGAAAAAGTTGTTAGTTATTATTGAGACCTTACATTCTACCATGATAATGGCGTGCAATATCTTTACGATCTATAAAAAAGTTATTATTATTATAATTTAATGAAGTAAATTATTAAAGATAATTAATTAATTATGTACTTATTTAAAATACTTTAACGTAAAGTAATTAAATTACATTGATTTTTTTATAAATTTATTCATATATAAATAGTAGGCAAAATCAATAAAATCAATAAATTGTCAAAAGAAACAATAAATATTAAACGTCAAAAAAATTAATCAGTTTTTCCATATTTCACCATTATTAAAATAAAAGATGATTTTTATTTTCAAATTAATACACACTACAACATGTAACTACTTAACATAATTTGTATCAAACTGTTACCAAAAATAATATGCATTGCAACTTACTTATGAAGAAATATATGTACCGGCTTCAATATTTTTATATTGATAGCTAATGCATAATTTTAATTGTAGTTACTCCTTAAAAATATTATTTTTAAATAGAATAAAAATGACAATACCCAGTGAAATTATATCGGTTTATTCGTTAAATTTATAATCTAGAAAGTTCTTCGACGCCATAAAAGGTACTTTCTGCAAGAAAATCATAGAGGCTTTTTAAAATCTTGGTAAAGAAAGTGCTTTAATATTCTGGGGAGTTTTATTATACATATATATATATAGCACTATTATTTATGTAAAAAATCAATGCTATCATAGAGATTACAACGAAAATGAACGCGGGACGCAGAACTCCGAACTCAAGACTCGCGCGCTGTAGGATTGGCGCCTTTGTGTTTGCAATTTTCTACGAGTGAATTTGCGGTGCAATGGCCGGTCATCATTAGATATGACGGTGCAGTTTTATCAGCGTTAGGCTACATGTGTTGCTGGAGCTGATACGTTACAGTACCAGTTTTAACATTTTGAACTGAAAGACGCCGTTGTCTGGCCACGTACTGTCGACGTGCGTGCAGCACACGGAATATTTTTGGCCACTTATTATAAATACAAAAATTGATCTGTTTTAAGACTAGTAACCACAACCATGTAGTGGCAGTCTAAGAATATCCACTACCCCATATCGACGCGTGGTTATCGACAGTGGTGACAGAAAGAAACAGATCATGAAAAAAAGAAATTGTGGCTGTAAACTCACATTCCATGGCTGTTCCACCTTATGAGGTGAGCTACTGGAAGGCCTATGTACAACAGTGGAACTTTAATAGGTTGTAATGAACGCATGCAAAGAGAATAATTACAAAATAATCATCCGAAATTAGGTTCGGAAAACTTAATATGTTTGTCATTCTGTTAATAATGCTTCAATCGCTGAGTGTAAGTAGGCTCATAGACATCTACATCTAACCTCAATTAAGAATCAAAATTCAGATGTGTTGACACACCTGAGGATTACAATGAAATGACTCGTTGCCACAGAAAAAGAGTCTCCGGTGATCTAAACTAACAATAAGCATTAAGCTGCTGCCTGTAAATAGTAGCATTAAGTTGCTATTTTACGCTGGTATTTTATAAGAGCCGACCCATTCGTGGTATAGATGTAATATAGCTGCAGCTCTACGACAAAAGTACCTAGAGAATATCTATATATACTATTTATTTTAGTGTTAAGAAAACTCAATGTTTATCAAACAAGTTTCGACGATTTGAGGAAATAGTTGGATAAGAAATCCTTTAACTAGTTATGTATATAACGACGAATTTCTGAATAAGTTGGAAGCTGTAAACTGCGCAGGTAGTATCGTAGTGTCCACACGCAAGTAGCCAAGTTAAAAACACAGGCACCCCCTCAACTTTCCCTACCCGGGCCCTAACTCACCATCATCATCATCACTGCCGTTCACAAGTCTATTGCTGTAAATTATTGCTCTCACTGCCTCCCCAAAGAATATCACAGAGTGCGGCTCTGAGCCACCTACGTTAATTAACTACCTGCATATTTTACCAATTTGTACTCCATCTCGTAAATAACCATCCTACACTTTACTTAACGATAACAATACAAGGCTGCCACTCAAAAACTCATTGCTTGTCGATTCCTAGACCTATATGACCTGCCCATTACCACTTCAGTTTACTGATCCGGGCATGTCAATTACTCAGGTTCTATTGCCGAAAAATCATTACAAATTCTGTCAGTCACAGAAACTCCGAGCACAACTCTCTCCGTAACTCGTTGGACTACATCTCAGATCCGTATGTAATCACTAGTAACATACACTGTTTGTGCACTCTTTTATTTCAGTTTTGATGAATAATAATTGGTAAGTTGGGGGTAGTGAACGCCAAATGGCATTAAATCCGCTCTTTGTGTTCTTGAATAATAGGCAATACAAAAAATAATAAATAAATATATAACGCTCATGCAATATCTCATAAAGTTACTAAAATATCTTTTACATTACAATTTCTAAAGCTACGGCGTAACAATCGTAGCAAAGGACGTAGCTTGATATTTAATTTTGATCAAATTAAACTGTTTTATATTTTGTTTTAGAATTTAAATGGCGGAAAATATGAGCCTCCGACCTCCTATGTACTTAAAATATGCGATTAAGACGACGTTTTAATAGGTTTAGGAAACGATAACCATTGGATTAGAACTGGGACTCGTCATTTACAAATAAACTTATTTTTTTTTTACCCAACAAGTACAGCTTTACATTTCCTGTGTTAATGTGTGGAGCTATCGTGACTGACTTAGAATAAGTAACTTAGTTAAGTCAACGTCTAATGCTTTGTACTGTTGTTCATTTCTATTGATATTTAAGGTACAAACGAGCTTACAGTGTGGCATCCGCCCATGGATAGACCTGCAACTAACTACAAATAAAGAAAAACACGGATGCGTTTTTATCCTTAAAGACTAAGTAGAATGTCTCACAGACTTAAATTATACTGTTTCACATATCCTTCAAACCGGGATGCAGCATAAAGAAGGTGCGCGCAGGTGGTGAACGCTTAAGAAGGTGGTACAAACCTAGACGGACTTCTCGTCAGAAAAGGATCACTACTTGAGTAGAAACTACTTAATTTACGTATAAAAAATAAATTGCGTTACTACAGCGTTATTTTGCAATAACCATCCAAATTTGCAGAAAAGGTTTAGAATAAGTAATACAGGCAAATTGGTGAAGAACAATTAATTTAAAAAAAATCAAACATTCTGTCTTTTTTTAATTTCAAAATGCGTGGTAATGCGTTATTTTAACTGATTTTACTGCGCACGCACACATTCGTAAGGGGCAATCGTTAGGCAAAAACGATATTACTAAAAACGATAATACATAAATCACAGTCAATTTGGAATAATTTCAAATTAAAGTAGAAGCCTTATTTACTCGTATTTTCAAACACTGCAATAACGGTGTATCATTATTTGTATATTTAATGCTACTCTTCGAAAAATAACCCCATATTATAAATCCAATAGAAATCTTGCCAGTATATGATTTTAAAGTACTACGAAGTTACGGCGTAGACCGCTTTGGTACGTAGAAAATCCTTCAAGTTGTAATGGAATATTTGTATTTATAAATTAACGTTTTGATACTTGTAAATTATTTATCTCTATATGTTATTTGAAAAACATGGAAATTTACTTTATAATCATAAAATTGCTTCAGAAAGTTTTTACAAGATTTTATCTACAAACATCATTTAACTATTACAAGTAGAGTAAGTTTGCAAATACTCACTTGTTCAGTGTGTATTACCCAAGTTTTTCCGCCGTAATTTTTGGAGATATTTAATACGTACTTTTTGAGATAGGTATTATTATGTACACATATGAACCAAAATATTCCGATAATTGTTCATGGCTAGTATAACCAAAAGGCGAAGTCGGCCGCCATACGAAAGATACGTAAGAGTTCTGCTGCTTTAGTAGAACACTTTTTTCATTCAAGACATCCGTGTAAGGGTGAGTGCTCTCTCTCTCTCTCTCTCTCTTTCACTCCTACTTTCCTTAACTGGAAAATGGAAGAGTGGAAATGACACTTACATTGTCAATATATGATTAATCCGACTCGGTAGTTGTGCAAGTTAGCCGGGAGCGTTCGGGAAATAACGACACATCTTCTCGTCAGGTATACCTCAAAACCTGAAAACTAGATTATACAACCAGTGCGTGTTGCCAGTGATGACGTATGGATCTGAAACGTGCTCCTTCACTGCTGGCCGTATGAGGAAGAGGACGCTCAAGATCGCTCAGCGAGCTATGCAGAGGGCCATCCGCGGGGTTTCTTTGCGTGATAAACTTAGAAACGAGGATATCCGCAGTAGAACCAGAGTGACCGACATAGCCTGACGGATTAGTAAGCTCAAGTGGCAATGAGCCGGCCATATAGCTCGAAGAACCGACAACCGATGGGGAAAAACGGTGCTCGAGTGGCAGCCTCGTACCGGTAGGCGTAGTGTTGTAGACGTAGACATGCAGGATTTCGATGGATGCAAGTGGCTCAGGACCGTGCTTTGTGGCATTCCTTGGGGGAGGCCCATGTTCGGCAGTGGACTTGTGAAGGGCATTTAATAAGTAATGAAGAAGTTGTTTACGTAGAAAAACAACTCTATTTGTAGTTACTCTGTGCAGAAGTTCTGACAACAATATTTATTAACTCCAATCTTGTACGCGAAATTTGCAACTTGTATAAACTTGTAACTTAATTGATCGAAACTTGTATTTCTTGTCAGTTGTTCAACTATGCGCTAGAAATCGCGAGAGTAAATTTACAAGAACTTTGGTTTAAGAATTTTACAAGTGATTATATTTAATAATACTAGGAAATTATTTCTCTTATAATATATAAAATAGTCTTTGAATATAACTATTTTCTAATTTACGAATGTAGAGTAAAAATATAAAAATAAAAAATGAACTTCTTTATAATCTTTTATAAAATAAATCTATTAAAATTAACAAACTGTAGAGAAATATTTATGGCTG
>DWHP01000256.1:0-21982 GCA_018247895.1 Parnassius honrathi
CGCATTATCAGCCGCAGAGCTGATGTCGTTTGGCCACCTCGGAGCTGCGATTTGACACCGTTGGACTATTATTTGTGGGGTGCCGTCAAAGATAAGTGTTACGCCGACAAGCCAGAGACAATTGACGCTTTAAAGGACAATATTCGTGAAGCCATTGGTGAAATACAGCTGCACACAATCGATAATGTACTCAAAAATTGGACCGATCGTGTAGGCTACTGCATGGCCAGCCGAGGCAGCCATTTGAATGAAATTATTTTCCATCATTAACCGGAAGGATTGTACTTTCAAATAAAAAAAGAAATTTGAAAAAATATTTAGTAGTTTTTTTTAATAGCATTTTAAAAAAAAAGTTGCTTGGCGGACCCATTATATTACGTAGTTGGCAATTTCTCGTTCTTTTACATTGTGTCGCCTTTTTTGCCTTCGATTAGACTAGGAGGAATGTCAGATAGGCAGCGTCTTCCTGATGAACTTTCCTTATAAATAATGAGATACTGCCAGACATATGAATAACATAGGGGGATATTTGCCATATTTCTTTTGTAGCAATATATGAAGTTGTAATCTACATCAGCGTAAACAATTTGTTAGATTGTAATAAATAACTAAAAAAATGCCTTGATTTTAATTCTGGTAATGGTGTTCAGAAATAGAGTGAAAAATTCAGAGTTTTGTTAGTCACACACTCAACCCACAATAAGTCTAAAAGTAAAGAGAAAAATTAAGCGATATAGTTACAACCTCAAGAAATCCTACCAGAATAAGGGTGTCGGTTACTACTCCTCTCATTTTCAAAGGTTTGCATATCAAACGTAGGCGTATAACATTTTATTGCCTAGGGTAAGCTGTATTAAGTTGAATAGAATCAGTCGACAAAGGAAAGCGTTCACAATAAAAAGTTTTAAATTATTTACATAAATCTTAATGATTTATACATTCCATTGTATACCTTTGCATATATAAGCCGTTGGTGCTCCGCCTGATCTTCCAGCCGTGTTGAATTGCTGTCTCACTGGAGTATGATCCCGTCTACATCACCTGCGTGTTGGTGCACTATAATTGTGTCCCGCGCAGATGATCTTATGAGACTGGCCGCTGTGGCTGTAGCAACAATGAAGTCATGCTGTAATTTTTAACTGTAAATTTGTCACGGAACTTATGGAAAATTATAAATTAAAAAAAAATCAATTTCAGTAAACTTCTTTATTTTACGCATGCATGCAGGAAACATTATTAATATTAAGGCAAAAGATAACAAACATAATAATCATGATTACAGCGTTGATCTGTGGACGTACTGAGAAAATGAACAGTAAGGCAAAAGCTCCGGATAACAAACATAATAATCATGATTACAGCGTCGATCTGTGGACGTACTGAGAAAATGGACAGTAGCGTCTTCCTAATATGTAACAACTTAAAATAAAAAACTGCGATTACTAACCCTCCTGTTGAGCATGGCAATATGAGAAAATCTACTGTCTTACTCTACTGTATAATAATAATGTCCACCAGACCGAATTTCGGTCACAGCGGCCTGCCTCGACGGAGACTAGCCATCGGCGCAGGACAGGATTATTGTACCCAAGTGTATGCGCAAGCACAGGTGCACTCTCTATTCCCTTACTCTCATTATCTGATGGTATGGTAAACCCACTCGACCGGAGAGAGATCCGGCGGTGGCCCAACGGCTTTACGTGCTTTCCGAGGTACGGAGGTGACAGACACCGCCAACCTCCTGACTCCGGGCAGCTACTGAGAATTTCTTGACGGAAAAACTCAATAATTGATTTTTTGGCCCGACCTGGGGTTCGAACACAGGACTTAATCATCAGCAGTCACACTACGACAACCACTAGACTAACGGGGCAGTCATACTCTACTGTACTACTACTACTTATCTGCGACGGTAATCATAACAATCAATTTTATTTTAATTAATTCATTAGACTAGGCTTGAACTATATAACGGCTTTAAACTGTAATATTTTTAAATATTACTCAGTATTTTTAAAAAGGAACTCTAAAAATACTGCTATATCAAGAAGTCGTTTTATATAAAAAAATTAAAAATTGTTTATTTCTTTAAAAATATCACACATTACATAGGTATGGGAGTAGTGAGACATCCTTTTAAGTAAATATATACTTGTGGCAGGATGTCCCGCTCTTCTATAGCTAGAATTCCGTTTTTTGTTTATAATTTAACAAACTTTAATAGCATTTAATAGACACAAAAAAATACAAGAAAATAAGCTCATATTTATTCAATTAGTGTTTTGTATCAGTGTATGTGTTTGCGCGCGTGCGTGCGTGCGTGCGTGTGTGTGTGTGTGTGTGTGTGTGTGTGTGTGTGTGTGTGTGTGTGTGTGTGTGTGTGTGTGTGTGTGTGTGTGTGCGCGTGTGCTTGTGTGCGTACGTAAAATTTATTTACTTACTTTTAATAATGCCTCGACCATCAAAGTTAACCATCATAGTCTTTTTGAGCTCATTAGAATTCAGTGAATAAATGTTTAGTTTCTTATTGACTACGTTGTATAAATAACCAGCCTGACTTTTAAATTGGTGACTAGCAAAATTTGTATTGACTAGAGTTAATTCAAAAACTTTTCCTCGTCTATTACTACTATTGCAGTTGTAGAAAGTTGTTTTATGTTTCGTTAACAATAAATTTAAAATGTATAACTTTCTAACACTCAATAAACCACTAACTGAGTTAAGTTCTTCTGTGTGAAATCTATATGGTTTGCTGTACATTACCTTTATTAATGAACGTTGACCACGTTCTAGTTGTAAGAATTTCGTTTTCGAAGCACCACCCCAAACTGGTATACAATATGTCAAAATCGATTGGGCATATATTTGATTTAGAAGTTTACGAGTTGCGACATGCCTGATAATAATAATTATTTCAAGCTATACAATCATCGCATATAGTTATCCGTACGGTATGGGATTCGAAATCGGTGCCCGTAGCACTGAAATCAAAGGCATAGTCTCCAAGCCACCAAGCGCCAAAGCCGAAGTCAAAATACAAAACATAGAAATAATTTCGTTGGAAAACAAATACATTAACGTTTCAGCTACTTTTCTTACTGAACCTATTTATCCCTGAACTTACGTAAAAACATTTACCGCATAATTTTATTGAACACTTGGATGACGTTATCTAAATATTTTGGATATTTTCAAATACGTTGCTCGCGTTATGCAAAGCTGTCTACGTTTATATCTTGCGGAATGAAGCACATTATGTTAATATTCTGGGTTAATAACTTTGTAGTTGCTCTGTTTGTTATGTTCGCGGTATTAGATATTTCTTTAGATTTATTTCTGGTCCTTATATAGAGTGCTTGTCTTTCACAGGGTTGAAAAAGTTTCAGTGTTTGTGTTATTGATTGATTGATGGTTGATTATTATATCACAATAAAACATACAAGTTTTGGATTGGTGATTTTTAATTGAAGTCAATATAAATATTCTTGCAATTAACCAATTAAATTATAGTTTTTTGCATCCTATACTTAGTATAAGAATATTCAAAAAAGTATAACACTTTAGTGACTTCGAATGAACTTGTAAGTAGGCTAAGAAAAACACAAAAATGTGTTAAGAATATTCTTAGAGATTAATAAAACCTTTTGGTATATTTAAGGGTTTTCTTAAAAACAGTTTAAAAATTGATCACAGCTTTTTCTAGAATAGGTCACTTGGTTTGCATTTCTTGAAACAGCGGCTCATTCTAACGATACTGGGTTAAAAGGATACGTAAGCGCAGATTCAAAACTTGTGGGTCAAGTATAGATGATAAGAATTTCAAACGGAATTCCAGCTTAAGAACTACATTCGATTAACAACTTTGCCAACGGTTGATCTATGCGGAAGATATTCAATACTGATACTGGAACATTACATTAAGAAAAGGTAGTAACTCCAAGACCGCCTATAAACGGATCATATGATATTAGAATAATTTAGTCGTACGTATGCTATTCCAGCATTACGTTCTCAGGGCGAGTATTCGAAAGGATATCACGCGAAATCTATAGCTTATTGTTGATTTTCAATGAATTTCCGCAGACTTATAAGGCAGAATGCGCATAAAATGTGCCATCTATTTTATTAAAAATGAGAATCACCAAATAAACTACTGGTGCTGATTATTGATTTAAGTCACATTGTTGATAGGGCGAAACAAAAATAACCTCTTGCATATTATGTTTACACAATGTATCAGTTATATTAGGCTTATTATAGACACTGAACTAAGTTACAACCGTGTAATGGCGGTGTGAGAATATCTACTACCACATATACGAGTAGTGCTCTCTTCCGTAGGTGTCGTAATACGCGACAGGGAGAACAAACCAGGAGATGGGCAGTAGCGTCTTCCTAATTACAACTAAAAATAAAACTGTCGTTACGAACACAAACCATTTGGGTCCTCCCAAGTTTCCAGTTGAGAGGACCAAAGCGTGCCAATTATGGAAAATATCTCCACTATGAGGCAAATTATGTGTGCAGCTTATGTTTAGTAGTGGAATTTTGGGTGACTGTAATGATAACGTGCTAAATAAAACCTAATGGTGAAAGCTTAAACAAAGTTAAAAATGTTAAAGCACTCTTACTGTCAAAAGAACTACTTTTTGATTTTACAGTTACCCCGTCAAACACAGATTATTTCCGTAAAGTACCATTATTTACTTTTTACTCACTAACACTTTGAATGTTTTCTTTTATATGAATAGGTATTGCAAACATTTCTGGAATTTTCGTATCAAATGAAGTATAGTCTTTTAAGGGCCTATACTACCTCAAATGGCTTAGCGAGATCCTTATAACAAAACAAAATATTGCAGCATTAATTTTGAAATAAATATATGATAAAGTTGAGGATTAATTTTAAGTACTATATTACACGAAAACACGATTCCGTAACATTTTCTCAAAAAAAAAATCCAAAGTTACCTCTAAACAGAACAATAAACCGCCGGTATTCATAAAACTTTGCATACAGACTGAAATAGCTATAAAGCAGGGCTTATGTTTTTTGTTTTTTTAAGTAATCTTTATTTTCACTGTAAAAAGATATTACCTAAACTATCGGCGTCTTGAAGCTTGTTCCCTGCTGCCCGATCAGTCACGCTTCGGCTTTTGAACGGGAAAGTTGTGTCGCTTACTATCAGAATGCACATTATGCAACAGGATGCCGTAAAATTAAAATGGGAAACAACCGTAATAAAAATAAGAAGCGACTGAGTTGGCGTAAAGAAACAGGCGTAAATATGATAAACCTAATGAAATAAGTATCTAATGACTCATCTACTTACAGTATTAGTGATTACAAACATGTCCGTAGCGAGCATACGACGCGCAGGGTAGTGGGGGCGAAATTAGAATTTGAGCTGAGGTAGTATAGGCTCTTAACATGTTGAACTGTGTGGTTCAGAACATTGATTCAATCAAAAATTTATTTAATAAGGAATTTTATTTAGTCTCATAAACATAAGGCGCGAGAATAATATTACTACTTATATACATACTAGGACTTACCGGACATACGCCCCGGCTTAACACGGGAGAATTCTGGATCTCGACCACAACTGATAAATGGTTTAAAATCTCATTTGGACCCGGTAGGTGGTACCGGATCCAAATGTGAATTTAAACCATGTAGCGACCCGTTCAAACACATACAATTTTTTTAATCAAAATAGGTCTATCCGTTTTCAAGTTTTAGCGACAGCGGACAGTTAGTGATGACATTTTTTTTATTCAATATAAATTATAAATAATGCTGCTGAAGCCTATTCTTTTATTTAAATTACCACTGGTTCGAAAAATACCACAGTCTTGGGAAGAACCAGCAAAACACCCATCGGTATATTTTTTTTGTCAGTTTGTAAGTTTGCAATAACTTAATATGTTACACAATAATAACAACATAAAAGAAATTAGAAATAGATATAGTGCAAAAGGCTTTAAAAAGAAATAAAATTATTACACGCTTAAAATTATTTTAATAGGTTTCCTATCGACGAAACAGACACAATAGTTAAACAATCGAAATATTCATATATGATTCAGGGGATAGGGAAAGGGTTAAAATCGGAATATTCGCAATGCACTGCTTGAATTAGGTAAAATTTATTAACAGAAAACATTGTTAGACACTCACTTGTTCAGTCATGGAGGCAAGACGTTTCTAATGACACCATTAGCGCGAAGTTATTGTTGCTGTCTGTTTAAAATGGAGTAATATCTACATAGTTATATAGATGATTCATATGGAACACTCACAACATATCAACAACACAAAACTGATAGGCAATTTCGTGTTTTGCTACATTGCAAGTTGACGAAGATATAAATAAAGTTTTAGTGCTCTTTCTTCAAAGCTGTACCAGCTGAGAACATCTGGTGACATTAGCGAATAAATTAATTACGATCATGGTTTTATGACGCCGTGTACCGGCGACTTAAGAAAATCTACTAAACTATATTATCCCGTGGGCAGTGTTGCCAACATTAAAATCTAGCGCCTGTCGTAGAGAACACTATAATCCCATCAAAACCCGTCAAGTAGGGATTTTAGAGTTTTCATTCCCCCTAAATATTAAAAACGAATTGATTTGATATCGATGGATGATGATGGACACATGGATGGATTATTTTTCAGAATTCAATCTACCAAAGTATAAACATACATCCGTTTTATAATACCTATAACCGTCCCATTAAAAATCCGTTAGCTGTTAAACACAATTTTTTCCCGTTGCCAACCTCGCTGACCCGTCAAATCTTGCCGGACACCCGTCAAGTTGGCAACACTGCCCGTGGGTGTCGCAAGAGGCGACAACAGGAAATAAAACAAGAGATGGACATCAGCATCTTCTCTCTCTCTCTCTCTCTTCTTTCTCTCTCTCTTCTTTCTCTCCCTCTTTCTCGATAATAATCCAAAATAATCAAAAAAACTTCAGTTATCAACCCACCTGTTAGCATGGCATCTACGCAATATCCCCGCCATGAGACAATCTACGGGCCTCAATCATTTATAGTATTGAACTTTTGATAATCTGTAACAAAAGATGTATGAATGATTACGAATGTTTTAGCTGGCATTATTATTCAAGGTTATTTATTTGTTTGTCTTTTATTTAGGACCAGTGTCTGAAACGCCTTTGCCTTATACATCGATGTAAGTTTTTAAACATTTTGCCATGTCGATATTGCGATATCAGAAATAGATTGATGTCATGAGATCATCTTAGATAAATTTTAAGCAAATTGTTTTGTTACTTGGGTATGACTTTTGTAAGTATTTTAGTCAATCTATAAAGGCATAAGTTTGACAGTTAAACTTATCTTGAGCAAAGTTTACATTATACAGTTTCTTATTCTACATTAACTTTTAGAAGTGATTTTATATTATTTTATCTATTAATATAGAAATTGCAAAAAGGTCTTAAATTAAGGATAGTGTTTTGTAGCAGAACTTGAGTGTGAAGATTTCAATAAAAATAGGTTCATGCAGAAGTAAATATATTTTACTATTACCTCTAAGCTTACGAAAAGTATTTTTGCGATGTTTACGTCGCCTTGTTCATTTAAAACCCATGTGTACAGCCCTCGTCGCCGTTCAGCGCAACATCTTACGCCCCCATATGATATACTGCGGCGTGGTTTCCTGCGAACCTCGCTTCCGATCCCCGCCCCCACGAGTGAATTTTGTTAACACGCCTTTAATGCATAAACAGACTATTTCGTTCATTAACATTTGTGTACGTATTTCTTGCACACATGTTTTGGTTATGTGTGGAGGTTTAAGGAATTTACTAAAAGTGTTAAACCGAATCTAACGTTTAAATTTTAACGTTAATGTTTAAACAGAAAGACACGACACATATAATTATAAACATAAACATATTTTATATATTTTTACTACTAATATCTTAAAGTCGTACTTATCAACGCCGTCAGCAAAAATCAACAACGAACTTTGGCTTTCCCTTCGTACAGAGGATTTGGCGTCGTAACTCTGGATAACTAAGCCCGCAATAAATGAAATTAAAAACTGTTTTACCACGTGATCGTCATACCCAAAAATTTATAATAGTTCGATAACATGAAGTTTACTAAACGATATGGAACTGTACGGTAGATTCTTTTACTTTTTATAAATGTATTGTCATAGGAATAGTATATGTTCATCACTAACAGAAAGTTTGTTACTACCGTCAGTGTTCAACATATAATTTAAACTAAAATCATAGAGGCGAACGAAATGGCGCAAGTTCTAAGAATCAAATATAATAAAATTTAAGAACATCACGTAGAGAATGAAAAAACTTACCATCTAAGCATCGGTAAAGTAAAACACCTCATAATCTCAAATCAAACAACACTACTTGGAGAAACCTATAAAAACAAAAGATGAGACTAAATGTAGTACCGCGGGCTGGGGGATGAAGGTGTAGCAAAAAGCTTCTCTCACCGCCCCGGCGCTAAACTTCGGGTTTAAAGCCGACGGCAAATATTTGTGATGCGATTAAGAGCCGCTAGGAACCAGTGATTGATGGGAATACGATATTAACACAGATTAAATAAAATCAGAGGCTTTTTATCTATATCCTTTAGAGAAGCGAACGCCTTATATCAATTTAACTTTATATTAAATTTATATCATGATCTGAAATCAAAAATAGTTTCAGTTTTTCATCGATAATTTTTTATGTACTCTACACTTATGAATAAAAAAACAAACATTGTTTTTTACTTCACTTATAAACTAGGCTCCTAACCACCTGCATCCAGCGGCAGCGACTTATCAAATCGTCACTCTATATCGTAGAGGGTGTCACTTTGACGACCTTACACATATTGTCCTTATTTTAGCTGTGGGTAGCTTTTTTTTACAGATTAACCAAGCATTAGATCATTTAACTTACTCGTGTATAAAAATAAAATCCATATCCATTTATAAGTCAATTATTATTTAAAATAAGTAATAGATAATTTACTAATTACATAATATGTATAACATATTATGTTCCAACAGGTTATGTGATTAACATACTTATAAATCATATTTTGAAATATTAATATTATAAACCGCCTTATAGTATTTTACCCGTAGGTATTTTTTTAATTATTTCTGTGGTTACGTTTCGTAGATTGTTGAACCACGCTACAGCTGTAGGTATTACGGTTGCAATAGTCTTCATCGACATTATTAGACCGTATCAGTCCTCTGCATAACTCGTGCCTGTTCTGGTGTAGGGAAGACTTGCCTTATTCATCACACTAAGGATGTAGATTGCAGTACAGACATTTTGTATCTTTGACGCTGTTGGCCGGTGTCGCGATCTGCCATCTATCGGATGACATAAGATATTTATAACATATTAATTAGTCGACTTTTACGAAACACACGGAGTGGATTACCTTTAGAGAATTATTGAGAACTACATTATCTTAAGGTGCCACAACACAGAACGCTCAAAGAATATCTGCGTAAAAATAGTAGCAAAATGGTATTGTTATGTTTCGTACTATTAGTGACGAGAGTCATAGACTTTACTTGCTAATAACAAGGCACTTTATTCCTACATATTTTTATAGAATAAGGGTGACAAACGAGCACACAGTCCACCTGATGGTAAGTGGATGCTGTGGCCTATAGACATCTACATTTAACCTCGATTGAGAATCAAAACGCAGATGCGTTGTCATCCCTGAGGACAAAGATGGAATGCCTCGTTTTCAGTAAAAAGGGTCTCCGGATCTCTACGCGCACGATACGAAACACAGCAGTATTAAGCTGCTATTCGGCTCTGGTATTCTGTGAGAGCGTGGTCCTTCCTGAACTAAATTTTACTGTGCGTAGTACATAGTATCTCGATGGGTCGAGCCGACCCATTCGTACTACAACCATGATATAGCTGCAGCGTGGCTCTACTATGTACAAAAATCATAGTTTCCAGGGATGACAAATGTGACTACAGTACCCATAAGTTAAACAGTGCTCGTTTGTCACACGATCTTTAAAAAAAATGTAAAAAATCCATTATTGCTGTTGATAATTACTCTGTGGTTTTGGTGGACAGCTGAATCTACCTACTTTGTCATGATTTTAAAACAATTAAACACATTCTGATATTTCATATATTATAACGGCATTTCACTGTGGGAATAACCGTTTTAATTATTTATATCAGAGCGTTTAAATAAAAAAGGTAAGTTTAACGCAACCATAACACACGGGAATCAACCGAACATTTAGAAGAAATAAAAAAAGAAAAAATCAGAAATATAAAATTCAAAATCAGGAATGATTTTTAATAAATAATATTTATTAAATAGAAAAAATACAACTAGTAGTAGCTTAATGCTGCTCGTATGGTAAGTGCACAGAACATGAGACCCTTTAACTGGTAACAAGCAAAACCTCGAAGTATTAATCAAACAGGCCATAAACAGTTAGAAAAGCCACGCGCAAAATAAAATTCAATAAGTACATCAACTACAAAGCAAACTTTTTCACATTTGCCAATCGCCGACTTCCTACAAAAAGTTAGTTTAGTGAAATCGACAAACGATTTCAATGAGGAGTCAACCTGTGCACACAAAGGTGGTCAAATATTTGCTTCGGTCTCGGGGCATCGAGAACCCCTAATCGGTCTCAGGCGCCGTTGGTGTTAAATTACGGAATCCGACAATCAATAAATACTTAGTTTAGTTAAGGCAGGCATTACATACGTCCCACTGGTGGGCACAGGCCTCCTCTCACTTCTGAGTGGGTTTTAGGGCAAGGAAGTGTCCGCAGTGCTGCCCCAACGAGTGTTGGCGAACTTCACATGCCTTCGAAAATTCTTTTTCTTATTTCTCAGACATACACAAGATTCCTCACAATGTTTTTCTTCACCGCCGAGCACGTGGTATATCAGCACTTAAAATTGCAATTAACAATATCATTGGTGCCGACGGGCATCGAACCCGGGTCGTTCGCTTAATGTTAAATTTACAGCGATCGCTAATCATCTAAGCTACCAAGGCTCTACAATAAATACTAAATACTATGTGAGTTGTCACAACACATCTTTTTCTATTGCCTAGTAAAAGGGCAGTTACTGTTACGTTCCAAGCAGTGTTTAAATGGTTAAATGCAGCACGATTACAGGCTATAGGGGATTTCATATTAGTCCTATTAAGTGGCAACGCATTTGCGGCCCTTTCTGTTTAAAATTACCGTAGCTGCCTATTAAAGTCCACTGCTGAACATAGGCCGCCACCACAGATTACCTATTAGGGGGGATATTTGCCATAGTTGCCACGCTTGATAAGCGTGTTGGCAATCGCATTTTATTGTTATTAGGAAGAGAAATCCATCACCCGCCTGTCTCGCTCTGTCACCTCTTACGACACTCACGGGACGATACGGACTAGTAGGTATTCTTACACCGCCACTACGTGATAAATCTGTTTAAAGCTGGTTGCGAATAATATAAGAGCAACTAATGAGTTCGTCGTGCACTCCATTTTGTTTTGTAAGTGTCGTATGAAACGGCTATGGAAAATGTCCAGAACATTTTTCTGGCTTGCGGAGGATAGTCGTTTAATCATCACGTTTATCTGATCGTCCTTTCCAGCATATAAATATCCACTACTGGACAGGGGGCTCTCCATAAATTGCCTCATGTAGAGCATATTTTAGATAATTGTCACGCTTGGTAAACTGTTTGGGAAACGCAGTTTTTATACATATGTTATCAGTAAGATGTTGCTTCTCATCTCCTGGTGCAGTTTCTGTCTGTCGATACTACATTTTACACGTGGTAGAGCCATGTTGCAGCTATATTATGGTTGTAGTACAAATGGGTCGACTCGAACGGGGAAGTACCACGGTAAAATACCAGCTTAATGCTGTTGTTTCGTATGGTGAGTGTAGAGATCCGGACGCCTTTTTGTACTGTAAACGAGGCATTCCATCTTAGTCCTCAGGGGTGACAACGCATCTGCGTTTTGATTTTTAATCAAGCTTAAACGTAGATGTTTACGCGTCACAGCATCAATTTACCATCAGGTGGACTGTGTGTTCGTTCGTCACCCTTATTCTATAAAAAAAACACCCGCGTTATAAAATAGGGTAGTGGATATTCTTATACCACTACTACACGGTTTCTTGTTTACGTCACACG
The DNA here is from genome assembly GCA_018247895.1 of Parnassius honrathi. Taxonomy (NCBI): domain Eukaryota; kingdom Metazoa; phylum Arthropoda; class Insecta; order Lepidoptera; family Papilionidae; genus Parnassius; species Parnassius honrathi. The sequence goes on from DWHP01000256.1 coordinate 12,201, forward strand.
TAAAATACCCAGACCGAAGACGGGCAGCATCGTTAATGAGCTGTTCTTGACCCGCCTGGTAAACGTGATGATCGAGCAGCTGACAGAGGGTAGAAGAAAAAAAAGGTTTCCAGAAGCTTCCTACCATCAAATGGGGTGTTAGCTACCAATTTCGCACTTATATTATTACAAAGTGTAAAAAGGCAAACTAGTCAATTCTAATTTCAGCACAGTGATAAAAAGAATGATTTGAAAACATTGTTAATACAAATTGTTTAACGAATATAGTTAAAAAAAGCTTTAATCGGGACTTAAGATAAATATTTAAGTCAAGGCGTTAAAAAGAGTCTAGGTATGAAGGAAAAAGAAATCGTTTATAAATAGCATATGATTTATCCGTGAGGCAGAGGGCAATTTTAAAGTAAAAGACACTTCTTTTTAAAGTTGTCATGCCTGCCGGCGAGATCAAAGTCACTAGCGGCGCTAAAGGCGCTTACACACCGGTAAGTACCGACCCGTCGCAAAATTGTAACTTGACTGCTTATTATTGGACACTGTTAATTTTCGCATTTTTATACTGTATAATATTTTGACTGCCACGTTAGTCTAGTGGTCATTAACGTGACTGCCAATCATTTGTCCCCGGGTTCGAGTTTCGAGTCCAGTGAAAATCAGTAATTGGGTTTTTCTTCAAAGAATTCTCAGTAGCAACCCGAAGTTAGGAATTCGGCCGTCGGGTCAGGTATCTCTCGACGACCGTGAAGAAATACGGCCCTATCTGACTACGAGAGTGAGGAAATAGAAGGTGCGCCTGTGCTTGTGCGTTCAGTCGAGACCTATTATACTGTCCTGTTCAAACGGCTAGTCACTTTTAAAACTTGCCTTGTTGGCAGAAATATTGTGTATAGGATATTAATATTCATACTTACTTATAACTAGTTTAGGTTAACTTAGTTTTACAAGGAATTTTCCTCCGCGTACGACCTCTTAGTGGAATAGTTTACCACCGGCGATTTTTCCGGACCGATACGACCTAGGGACCTTCAAGAAGAGAGCTTACTCCTTTCTAAAGGACTGGGCAACGCACCTGCAACACACCTGGTATTGCAGTTGTTCATCGGCGGCGGTAGTCACCTAACATTAGGTGGGCCGTATGCTCGTTTGCCCCCTATTCTAAAAAAAAAACTAAATTATTTATTTTCTTAAAATACTATATTTTTTTATGCTACTAATGTTGATTTTCCTTCAAGATTTAGTAAACATTTTACACTTGTAATAGTAATAATAAACCACCAATCAGTGTTCACCGACCTGAAGGTAAAGGTGACCAATTTAAAGCAACCGTGTTATACAGTGGAAGTAAAGTGAGAGTCGTATAGGTACCGATGAAAAAAGTTCGGTGTTTACACAAAGTTAAGAGGCGGCGGCTCTGATGTGTTAGCTTATGTTTACAAGAGATTAACTTAAGAAAGGACTGACCAGTGTACACAATTATGTTCTCACTGCGAAATGCATCAACGGTGGCACAACGAAAGAATGTGGGAAATTTTGATTAGGTGTAACATCAAGAACGGCAAAACTTCTCTATTACTAGTCTATTACTAGCAGGGGTTTATTTACGGGCTGAAGAAAGAGGAAGAAAATTAAAATAATATTTTTTATAGAATAATGGTGACCTACGAACACATAGTCCGCCTCGCCTAATGGTAATGGCTTATGGCCCATAGATAGAATCATCTGACAGTGAGAAACGGATCTATCATCGATAAAGAATCAAAATGCGGATGCGTTGTCACCCCTGAAATGGAATACAATGTTACCAGTGAAAAAAATTCGGATTTTTACACTCATCATACGAAACAGCAGCATTATTTTGTTATTTCACGTTGGTATTTAATCTAGCTAAATTTGCTAACAAGGACATTTTTAATCGCTACAGTATTATAGTCAATACGTCCTGCTATTGGGTACACGCCTTCTCTCATTTATAGTTCAAAGTGTTTGAGCCTTGTTCTTGAATAAAACTGTTTATACGGATTTTATCGCGTTTAATTAACTTTTTGTTTTTTTTTTTTTTGCTATTACCAGTTTGTACTGGTTCACGGTACGGTTTATATTTTTTGTAATAAGTTAGTTAAACGCTATAAAATCCTTTTAAATAGTTTTATTCAATGTGTAATGTTCGCGTAAATTTAAGAAATCATTATTAGCCTTATTCTATTATAAGCTTATTACCAAAAAATTATTAGCTCGTGTGTTGTCCTGACAACTGGACCAAACGTATTCTACAGTAGCGTGATCCGGGCAAGAACTACGCTCTCACAGAATACCAGGGTGAAATAGCAACTTAATGCTGCGTACAATGGGTGTAGAGACTGATCCTGAGTTCCTCTTTACCTGGATTGAGGCATTCCATCTTAGTCCTCAGGATCAGTGGCAACGTTTTGAATTTAATCCTTCACTTACCTAACATTTAACATCGGGTAGACTGAGTGCACCTATATTCTATTAAAAATCTTGTGATTCGCCAAATACTAACACCGTATTAAAGTGTTTTAACTTGGTAGGCTCGGTGTTGCCATCGATAAAAAAATGACGCCGCCCATATATAAACAAGATAGAATAAAGAAAAATTTACAACTTCTACCATTATTATTTACTTACTGTATAAATACGCAAAGTATAACCTTATCGCTTACAGCGATATCTCCCAAACACCTTTGGTGAAGAAGATAAAACTAAAAAAAAGTATGAAAATAATTATATTCAAAAACTACTTATTTACTGTGATTGAATTGCATTTTTAATTGGCCATTGCTTACAAACCTGTACCTTATTGTACAGCCTATTTTATGTACACCTTTTGACTAATTCTATCGTCGTCTTAGAAACATTGACATTTTCCGTTAAAAGTTAGAAAAGGACAAAACATCACACATTACTATAATAAATGAAAATTTAAAACTTAAAATTCATACAACATTTGGTATGGCGTACTATTATCATAAAATTCCCAATTCAACTAACGGGCACTTCAAGTATTTTTTGAGGCGTCAAACGTAGCGACGTCTCTTAACACTGTATTATCTTTTGACGCACTTAAATGAGCGGAAATTCTGAAACACGTTCGTTTGCAGACACGGATATAATAAGATAACTAAGGTTTGTATCTTTTTTCGAGCAATTATAAGTACACTCATCATTTGCTAAATTGTCTTACCTTTTTTACCTACTTATATATAACTTGTAATTGTTTTACCTACTTTATACGTGGTAGAGCCACGCTGCAGCTATATTGTGGTTGTAGCACGAATGGGTCGGCTCGACCGGGGAATGACCACGCTCTCATGGAATATCAGCGTAAAATAGCAGCTTAATACTGTGTTTCGTACGGTGAGTATAGAGATCCGGAGACCCTTTTTTACTGGAAACGAGGCATTTCATCTTAGTCCTCAGAAGTGACAACGCATCTGCGTTTTAATTCCTAATCGAGGATAAATGTAGATGTCTATGGGCCACAACGTCCGCTTACCATCAGGTGAACTGTGTGCTCGTTTGTCACCTTTATTCTATAAAAAAAAAACTCTCAATGAAAATACTTTTAAGCCACAAAAACTTATAATGTTAATTTAATAGTTACACACTTTAATAGTTAGACTTTCATAAAGAAGACTTTTATTTACAAGTAAGGGTGTGTATTATAACTTTCTATTCATCCATCATCATCATCATTATCATCATCATTTTTACAGCCCTTCACAAGTTCACTGCCGAACATAGGCCTCACCCGTGGAATGTCATAAAGCACGGTCATGAGCCACGTGCATCCAACAACTTTCTGCATGTCTCGCTCATCGCCGTCCCTTTCTATTAGCCTTGACGATTTTTTTGACGTTGGTTGCAGCTCCATATGCCACAGTCAGGTAAGTAGCTACTATAGAACAAGGACGACGGGTAAGACTATTAAGTTACTAAAAAGCTCGAAGGGTCTCCACCACCTTGATGTCTACACTCCACGCGTCGAAACTAAATCGGCTCGCATCGTCATTCATAACGTAATACAGTGAACGAGTGGAAAGTTTCCTACCATCTGCTTTTCCTTGCGATAAAATCATGAGTATCTTCAAAGCAAGAGTGAATAGTTTTAGTTGTAATTTGGTAAGCTAGGTCGAAGATTGTAATGCGTAGCCACGCTTTAAAATCTTCTACTACACCATCTCTTACCGTCGGGTGGAATAAAACATGTGCTTATAATATTTTAGATTAAAACATTTTAAAAAACAGGTGAATTGTATGCTTATAAAAAAGTCAAGCGTAAAATTGTAGCCCACAACATACCTACGTCCCATTACTGGACACTCATTTCTGAGAGGGTTTTGGGCTTGGATGAGTCCACCGGGCTATCCCAATGCGTGTTGGCTGACTTCACATGTAATACGAAATATTTTTTTAATTTCTCAGGAATTTGTTTCCTCACGATGTTTCCCTTCACGTGTTATTATTAATTTACAATTGATTAAAACTACTTTTACGGATTTTATCGCGGTTTATTTATTTTATTTTTAATACCCGACGTTTCGGGTGCTTTCCAGCACCCATGGTCACGGGGGACTGAGGTGACTGACGTCCCGATGTCAAAGTTAACCCGGAGTACCTTCAGCTTTTTAATTATTGTCTTTGGTCCGATTTACGCAGAATGAAGTAACTGACATCGGGTATTAAAAATAAAATAAATAAAACGCGATAAAATCCGTAAAAGTAGTTTTAGTTAATGTGTAGTGTTCGCGTAAATATAAGAAATCATTATTAATTTACAATTTCCTTGGTGCCGGCGGTAATCTAAACCGGGTTGCTTGCGTACTGTGAGATTTACAGCGAATGCTTAGCCCCTGATCTACCACGGCTTTGCTTAATGTAATGTCATATATCTCTCTAATATTATAAAAATATGGATCTTTTATTGACCCTTTTTAAACCAAAAATGTCAATTGTTTTGCATACATTATTAAGCACCGTACGCATAATGAATGTAAGACTGAATATGCGATTTTTTTTTAAATGTCAGCGTCGTGCTGTGCACCCTGCTAATTGATGAATGGGGCTCCGGCCATTGAATGATGTAGGGAAACGCATAAGACATTTTTTTATAATTAATTAATATATTTTGTCTATCTATATAGTAATCTATGGAAAACTACGTTCAGCAGTGTACTTCTGATGGGGCTTAATGTTACTAAAAACTACCATTGTTTTATCTACAAAATTTTTACGTGACAGAGCCATGTTACAGCTATATTATGGTTTTAGTACTAATGGATCGACTCGACCGGGGAAAGACCACGCTCTCACAGAATACCAGCGTCAAATAGCAGCTCAATGCTGCTGTGTTTCGTATGGTATGTGTAGAAAACCGGAGACCTTTTTTACTGGAAACAAGGCATTCCATCTTAGTCCTCAGAGGTGACAACGCGTCTGCATTTTGATTCTTAATCGAGGATAGATGTAGGTGGGTATGGGCCACAGTATCAACTTATCATCAGGTGGACTGAGTGCTCGTTTGTCACCCTTCTATAAAAAAAAATTAATTCGTAATGCTCATTTTCTGGAGTAAATAATATAAAATATCGAGGACATCAATTCTCCGTTGACATCTTAGTAAATAGTCTGGATGCACGCTTTGCAAATGTCTTAAGGCTTTATTTTCAATATGGCGACATTTGTTACAAATCCAACATGGCGCCGGCCGGACAGAGAGCCCTTGTTTGGACAACATAAAACTCGTTGCTAACAATGATGTACAAGGAATGGAATCGAATAGCTAAATTACAATAATAACTGACTTTTATTATATTTTACTTATATACAAAAAGTCACAATTTTATTTTACACCTATAGGTACCGTCATAATATTGCCATACTTCTTGCATATCCCTTTGAATAATTGCTATTATATTAATTATTTTACACTTAAATTACAGTACATAGCGTAATTATGACGAATATCGATAAAGAATAATTTAAATTCAAATAAAACTAAAAAATGAACATAAAATAGAATTATGCTAGGGCGTCAGTCCCAATTTCTAACGCAAATTCAGTCTAATAAAGAAAGCAAGACGAAGCGCTGCTTACATTTTAAGCCAAAACCATAGTCAACTTCTTGGGACGTTTGTATAAACATCTTTCTTTCTCTCTTTCTTTCTTTAACAGTACGCGAAAGTTCACTGCTGAACGCCTAAGCATATACATCTGAAGCAATCTCGTTGTTAGGTTTTAGATGCATTATATACATACGTGAGTGTGGTTTCTTACAATAAGTTCAACATCGTATAACATATACATAAACACTCACTTCTGGTACCCGGTTACGCAGAGACTACAGACTTCCATTTGGTACGATCCTGACACACCTCTCTCGCCTGCTCGTCGGTTGAGGGTACTTCTAAATTGGCCCATTTTCAACATATCGCCAATTTGGTCGATAAACTTTCACCTAGGACGTCCCTTTCCGACTCTGCCATTCACTACTGTAACATAAATTTGCTTTGTCACTCTTTCCTCATTCATTTTTTCTACATGACCAAACCACCGAAGTATTCCTTTCTTAATCCTGGTCACAACATCATCTTGCAAACCACACTCATCTCTTATCATTAACATACTCGTTAACGACCGCCTTTTTGCAGCGTTTATTCTACTCTCGTGCTTCTTCTGCCACATCCAAATTTCACTACCATACGTTTTACATAGTTTTTTTACTGGAAATGTATAAAGCGTTCTGTTTTTTTTTTTTCTTTGTGGATCTGTGACCGCAAAGCAGCTGACTGATGTGTTCCAGTTTTCAGAGTAAGAGTCCTTTTTATTACGGATGGTGAGGCATTTTATTTTAGCATTTAGGGTTAAAAGTACTTGTAGTAACGTCACCTGAGAATAAACAAAGCGCGCCTTACTGATTCCTCAAAAACGCAATTCTTCAAAGAAATACCTTACTTTATGGAACACTTTTGCGAGCAAACAAAACATTCTAAAGGTGTCTTTAGATGAAAGATAGTTAACGTTTAATAATAAAGTATAGTTAAAATTACACCGAAGTTAGCTCCAGTGCCTTCCGAGCAACTTAGGATCTTTGATGGTGAAGACTCGAGGCCAAATAAGACATCGGAGCAGAAAGGCTCATATTTTTATTTATTTATTTATGATTATTTGCATGGAGCGCGCTCGATGTGACAATACAGGCGCTATTGTTTTCCGAAATAATAACGAGATATAGCGCTTTGATACCCATGTTTTTTTTTCTTGATCGCCGTCACGAAAACCTGCCCTCAGCATGCCCTTAAGGTGGGTGTACAGTTTAATTAAAACTCCGGGATTATTAATAGGACAAATGTGCAATTTGACCCTACACTTACTATTATTTTTCAATTACAGTTTAGCAATTTAATTCAATTCCAGTACACTGTGTGATTATCACTCAATCTGAATAGTGTCGTCATTCGTATATTTTTAAAAGGAATAATTAGGGAATATGACAACTTTTCCCACGGCAAAACAATTCAAAACTTTGTTTTACCTTGTTTAAACCTGGCTTTTTCTCCTCACCGGCTCTTATACAGTCCACCGCTGGACTGCTAACACTCCTTTATAAAACAAGGGTTTTCCATAATCGTTATCTTCAAGGTTGAACATACGTTGCTTATTTTTTTCAATTCTCCCCACTTTAGTCGTAATTGCCTCGACGGAGTGTGGTAACACCTCCACATTTACATACCTCCACAGAGTATTAGAAAACTCTAAAGCAGCTATCAGATGTCTTGCTAAAAATAAATTTAAATTTCGTCTATCCGAATAAATGCAAAAAAATGCGTTACCCTAGTCCAAGAGGCATAGCATAAGTTCGAGCGTATTTTATACAGAAATGGCATTTCAATAGCATCAAAATAATAATATGTTTGACTGCTGACGTTTGAGGATCAAGATTTACGATGTCCGAAACCTTAGATTGTTCACACGCTTTCGTTTAAATTGACACGCACTACAGAGTATAAGTCTTATACGAATTAAAAATTAAATAAAAAGATATTTTATTACATCGATAAATGCACGATATAAGATAGAATAATATTTATTTATTCATTACAATGCAGTAGCGCGTGAATCTCCATAACTCCATTTCGTTCCGTGGGTGGCGGATGAAGCGGCAAAGGTAAACTGAAACAGGAGATGGACAGCAGCATCTTCTTGGTAACAACTCAAAATTTATAAAAGATTGCGGTTGCCAATCTGCCAGTCAAACGTATTAACTATAATATTTTGGCGGCGGTTCGAAATCAGCATTATGAATATAATATAATACGTGATTTTTAAAACACGTCCTACGCCTCCTTTTATGTCTGATAGAGCAGTAGAAATAGTAGGCATCATACAGGATGACTCGGTAAGGGAATAAATCACATTTCAAAATAAATATTCAATAACATGATGTAACACTCCCCCCCTCTTCATAAATACATTATATTATTTTTAATTAGGTTATTTCCCCTTTTTAAATAAAATTATATATATGTGACCAAGATAAATAAGATATGTTTTGATCTTTCTAAATAATCTTTCTAAGGTTTTAATAATAGGCCATTTGTAATGTTTTGGCGTGATCGTCTTAGTTAGGACCCCTAATTACGTTGTTTTTGTTTAGTAACTTAGTTCTCTTAGGTGTCTCTTGAAAGAATGAATATTCACTAGAGCAATTGAAACCTGTTGGTAGTGCCTTATAAGCTAAGTGAACCCCGATCACGAAGACGGCTCGAGAATGATTAAGAAAATAAAACGTCCCTATTCCACTTGTATCAGGTTTACATTACTAATTTATTATTAATTCTCCCTTCCCGCTTGGAAAAGGCTCACAATACATTTATACAAAATACCCGATACAAGGGCTACGCTCCCCTACATTTATTTAAAAAATTGTAGGGGGGTACACGGCCCCACACACGCCATGCGCGGTGAGCGCCAACCATTTTGATGCACTCACCCCGAAGGAAACGCTAATTCGGGACCTGGACCGTAGTCAGCACAGCAAAATAACTGGCGAACCAGTAAAAGAGGCTTGCCCCCTTGTTAGCGCGTAAGCACAAACATCGACCGAAGTCGCGCATGTCAATGCGTGAAAACGCCATACAGAATGCGAACGAATCCAGCCACAGTGAACGTACGTCACACGGTTTAGGCAAATAGGCACACTGGCCATAAACCCTCCGTGAGCGCCACCACCTGCTAGACCGCCGCTCCTGCAGACGTGATCTAAGTGTATGGCATCACCACCAATTGCATGATCAGCGCGGCTACTAGCCGCAGAGCGTGTCATGAGTCTGCCGCTCACCTCAAGGGAATGGGGTCCCACGTTGTGCGACTTTCGGCCGCAGCCTTGAGAGTCTCCTAAGATCCTCCCGTCAGCTACCACCCGCATGAGGTCGACACATATGTTTCACCAACCAATACAACGGCAGATATAGCCAAAAGTCAGTTATAATATGTTAGTAATAATTTGCCATCGGAAAGGGTTTGTGTCACTGACGTTGAGTACATGCATTTTCCATCATGTTTGTTTCACCCACCAACAATTTGCCTTCAATCATTCAAAGGTGAGAAAGTTACAGAGATATATTATTATGTTGTTATATAAAACATCATGGAGGGCAGACACTCTGCAGCCCCGTAATGAAGGGAACTGACTTGGGCAAAGCTACTTAGGTATGAGTCAAACCAAGACGCAGAGAGCGCCATTGAGAATAGCGTCCCACCAAACA
>DWHP01000257.1:0-21956 GCA_018247895.1 Parnassius honrathi
ATGAGTTCAGCGTTTGCCATAACACATCCCTGTCCACTCTGTCATAAGCCTTTTCCAAGTCCATGAACGCACAAAAACTTTTTGGTTTTTTGCCTAAAACTTCTCCGTGATTCTATTTTGAATACATGCCCTTAATCCACGCGGCCAATCATCAATCGCAGCACGTCCCCGCACTCACTTCTATTTCTGCCACTGCTTTAGCCAAAGATGCTCGGAGGGATTGCAAATTCCGTTGAGGTTTAGCGCGGACTTCCTCGTCCAAATGTTGCTATATCTTATAATTCAGTGGGCTTAAATCTGGACTAGAAGAGAGCCAGTCTTCATGTCCGATAAAATCGATTCCATGGGCGGTCAACCAGTTTTGCGTGCTTCGCGCCCTATGAGCTGGGGCAGAGTTCTGTTGGAATATCCAATGTCGGTTTTTGAACATTGTTTGAGAAAGAGGCTTCACTATGTTTGTTAAGACGATATTTTGGTACACCTAGACATTGATTTTTACCAGTTATAATAATCGGAATGATGGAGGTGTGTGCCCATAGCAGTAAAGAAGCCAGCACACGTATTCCGAGGGTACAACGAGCATATTATCCTTCGTCTCACATGGTTTGGCTTAAATTCTCATATTTAGGCTTAAGCTTAACTGAGGAGTTTTTCCGTAAAAAAAGTGTAAAAACCAGTTTCGAGGTGTACCAAAATACCGTCCTAACAAATATAGTGGAATAGAACCTCATTCTCAAAAAATATTCAAAAACTGACTATATATATTCATTTCTTTTTGATGTGAGTGAGCCTATCAGGCACGTTAAGTTCAGGCAACACGCTAAACAGCTTGTACAGCAAGCCGTCGTGCCAGACTTTGGCAAACGCTTTGGCGACATTGAAGGCAAGGGCACCAAAGTTACGGATTCAACAACTACCCGTTGAGTAGAAGAAGCCCTTTAGGATGTATTCCGTAAGGAGGTGGATCTGATTTGTGCACAAGACTTCGGGTCTCAAACCGGACTGCTCGTCAGGAAGAAACGTGTTTGTAAGAACGTGTTTACGGAGGCGATTCAGTATTATACTTTCGTAAACTTTCGCCAGTGTGCTGAGGAGCCTGATGGGCCTGTAACTAGAGGCTAGATTGCGCGGTTTTCTTAGTTTCGGGATCCCTATGATGTCCGCTTCTATCCACGCGTTCAGATAGGAGCAGCTGGAGATGAAGCTGGAGAAAAGCTGACAAGTCGCGCTGAGAGGAATTTCAGCAACCTGTTGGTAATGCTGTCTGCGCTGGGTGCTGATTTCTTTTCAGGTTTTGGTGGTTTCTGTGACTTAGTCATCAGTCACAGCATCTAACGAGGGGCCTGCACGTGGTAGGGCAGACCTACGCTTGATCTCCGCTTTGACCTCTGCAAGGTGAGCGGGGTTTGCTATGAGAAGTGCATTGGCTCTCTACGGTGTCCGTGAGGCATTCGGCTTTTCCAGAGTCGTCAAAGGTGAAATCGGAGTATCTTGGCCTAATTGAGAGGTGACATGGGTGAGGATTGTTCTATTTTCTTAACTCGGGTTAACTACCGGAAAGCGGTTTGGGATGGCTAGATATCCTCCTGCAAATTATCCCACTTATCTAGTGTAAATTTTGCAAAATGCTATTTTATCTTGTTTTGGAGGTTTCGCAGTCTAAACTTAATATATATGGTGCGGTATTGATCATACTGTCTAGGGGCCGTGTTCTTCGCTATGATAAGCTGTCGTATATCCCTCGGAAGCTTCAGGTGTCGATTGCTCGCCACGCGAACCTTTAGAAAGCATTCTCCAACCACTGAAGTGAGGTGGGCCGATAGGACGTTAATCGCCTTTTTTGGCTTCCTCTGGCGAGTCTATTTTTTCGGGAATCGTGTCTAAGTGATGAGAGGTTGTAGATTCTTTGAAATTGACCGTAGAGCTTACACAAGTCAACGATGGTTATTGGTCTGAAGAACCTCACTTACGTGCTGGCCCAGCTGTAAAAGGACTGGTCTATGGTCAGTGTTAAGCTCTTGGGTTGTCTCTATGGATATTATCGATAGTCGGACACATTTCAGTAACGCTATGTCAATGTCAGTTTGATATCCGGTAGTGAATGGGTAATGGGCTGGTGTCTCAGGCGCGATGACATCGAAGTTTAGACGGTCCATGACCTCGAGCAATGTACTACCATAAAGATTGTTTGTAAGCGAGTTCCAGTAGGAATGCTTACTGTTAAGGTCTTCAGCTGTTATGACACTGGGGCCTAGTTTTAATGATTCTAGAATGTCTGATTCTATGGTATGCTTTGCTGGCAGTTGGTGTGCCAAAATAATTGTAAGTACCGGTTGGCCAGACAGAGCTACTTTGCAAATAGAGACTTCTATGCCAGTTACCGGGGGAGTGTTAATCGGTACACAGTTTAAGGACCTCTTGTAGTTAATCAAGGTGCAGCCCATGGGGTTGGTGAACATATCATTTCTTACTAAAGTGTAATGTGCGATGTTGAGATCGCGATTACTAGGGTCCAAGAAAGTATCTTGCACTAGCACAACGTCTACATTATAATTGCGCAGAAAGGACGCAAACTCGTCTTTTTGGTCCCTGAGACAATTTTTTCTAAGAATATTTTTGACGGCTTTATATAGAAATTAATTTTTAATTATCTACAATAATAAGGGGCCGTCACATTATGAAAGGCTTAAAGTGATTAATCTGCTTAAGTATATTATGAACTCAAGCGAGAATATTGTTACGAGCTTAGGGTTCGTGACAATAAAAACTGCCGATTGAATTACCCAAAATTGACACATTAATTATCGAACACCAATTAAAACTTAAAACACACTAATAATTAATCACACTTAATACTTTATTTCGCTCCGAAGCCTTCGTTTGTGTCGCAAATTCAATATTGCCCCGATCACTGCTTTCAACGGTTTTATATAGGCTTTTTCCACCGAAACATCCAGAATATTCCAGCAAATACTGGCCCCGACCGACCAGGTGCAGAATGTTACAGGGTGGGGCTTTCTAGAAAGCTTAGTTCTCCCATTCGATATTAGACATTCGCTAGTGGGAGAGTTCTGGAAAGATCTTGACGCTCTTATTTCTACTGCTTGATACCAGATGGCGCTTATAATCAGCCGCCACATACCAGGTGCTAACTATAGCGCACAATAATATAAACTCAAAGAAAGTATCGTTATTGTTGTGTGAACATCAAGTGTTAAATGAGCAATCCAAGATAGAAAAAGTCAAATACAAAGAATTAAGTACCAATGTATAAGGTTGTTATAAGGTTTAGCAGTGTAGTGGCGGTTAAGAATATCCATTACCCCATATCTCCCCGTGGGTATCGTAGGAGGCGACAGAGGGAAACAGGCAGGATATCGGCACCAGCATCTTCCTGATAGCAGCAATAATGCAACCTGCAACCCGCTCGCCGATTGTGGAAACTATGGCAAACACCCTTCCATGATGAGAGCTACGAAATTATGGCTCCCAGTCCCCGGCGTCCTTACTATTCCCGGCTATGGTGGCGACAATGGTATCAGCGGAGTAGGGGGTGCTAAGAAAATCCGATAGAGCTTCAGTTGCCACGACTAAGACGACTCGAATTGGTTACGTACAACACACAAACCCTGAGAACTGACGAGAAGATCTTGGAGTTGGAAAAAAAGATAGACACAGTTGCACTGAGATATTATAGGATTATCTGAGATCCAAAGTTTTCTTTCAGTGGAAGGGCAACCATACGTCCCAAGGAGGTCGATAAATCCGATCCACAACTCTCGTAAACAACGCTGTAAAGATTGTAAATGTGACAACATGGGTTGCGTACCTTACACTCAGAATCACTAAACGGTATTTGTTGAAGGTCGTACAGGTTTACGCACTAACCTTGGCACGTCTCGGTGAACAGATGAATGAAACGTATCAGGATATATCTAGAGCCATGCATTCCTCCAAAACCCACTAAAAGGTGTTAATGGGAGACTTCAACGCAAAACTAGGTACAAGAGATAACGATGAACACAGAAAATAGTGTATGCAAAGTCCCTCCTAAATTTATTTTTTGGGGTCATTGTGCATTCTTGTAAAGGCATTTGTTTTATGATTGTTGTCTATGAGGGTGATATAAAAAAATAAAAGCCAAACAATTTTAGTCTGTATAAGTGATAGAATATCGCCATTTTACATGCGTTGCGGGTTTATATTGTGCCAGTGACCAAAACTAATTTGTTGTCAATATGTGGAAAAAAATTGAAAGATTTGTTGCAGTTAGATCATGTTGAATGTAAATAAAAGTTATCCAACACTGTTCCGTAGGCAAGGTTTTAACGAAGTTGTATGTTACAATCAATAACAAACATAGTACAGCTACTAAGACTTTAAGACCCTCGAAATACCGTTGAGACTGTTTCGCAAATTTAGGAACTCTATATACTATTATTATACATTAGTTTTAGCCTATACCATTATTTTCATTTCGACTAATGATCACTGTACTCCAATGTATATTCATATCCTTTAATTTAATATATTTTTTATTCTTTACAGCAATCGGTATTTTGTCCTTATATTATTTAGTTATTTTTGTGGCACGACAATTTTTTGATAGAAAACATATACAAGACGGTAAAAAAGGGAAATACTAAGAAATGAGGGTACCACTGTAGCCTCCCACCCGTTCTAACAGTATAAAGTATATCACAGCTGACTAAGAAGTAAAACATACGCTCCACATTAAGATTCTGCCTAATCTGACATATGTAACATATGTAATTAAGATTCTGCCTAATCTGACAAGTATCGTGGTTCTGTTATAGTAGTTTTTCTAGTGTAAGCAAGGAAAGGACCACTGCCTGACACTTTTACATATAAAAAGAAACAAAAGCTAAAAAATCATTCACCAGCAAGAAAACATGAAAATTATATATACATACATAAACACTCACGCATGTCACCCAGAGGGGTAGGTAGAGACTAAAGACTTCCATTTAGCACGATCCCGACATACCTCTCTCACCTCTTCCACATCCATATACTACGCATACATGCTCGTCGGTTAAGGGTACCCTTAATTTGGCACATGTTTAATATATCGCCAATTTGATCGGCAAACTTTCGCCTAGGACATCACTTTCCAACTCTTCCATTCACTTCTGCAACATATATTTGCTTTGTCAGTCTTTCTCCACTCATACTTTCTACATGACAAAACCACCGAAGCATTCCTTTCTTAGTCCTGGTCATCCTGCAAACCACACTCTTCTTTTATTACACACTTTCTCACCCTGCCACTCAGATTCAGCCCTAACATACTCCTTAGCGATCGCATTTCTACTGCATTTATTCTACTCTCGTGCTTCTTCTGCCACACCCAACTTTCACTACCATACGTTAAAGTAGGGACTAATACAGCATTGTGAATTGCCATACGTGCCTTTTTTGACACATTCTGACTTTTCACAATAAAGTGTAGAGCCCCATTTACTTTATTTCTAGCATTCACTCGTCTTCATATATCCTTATCATATCTCCCATCCTTGCTGAATACACATCCCAAATATACGAACTCATCCATTCGCTCAATTAACTCTCCTTTTATTCTTATTTCACATACCGTTTGCTTTCTTTTCCTTCAAAAACCATCACTTTCGTCCAACTGGCATTCACTTTCAATCACAATACTCAAACCTTTCTTTTAATGACCTGTTCATTAATGTGACCATCATTAAACAATATAACATTTAACAGCAACTCGGCCGCCCACGACGCAAGTATGACTTGATCATCGGCGTACGAAATGCATTTGATGGTTAACTCACCCATTCTTAACCCGCATTTTTCAACTTTCAAATTTACCACGGGGAAGCTACACAGCCCTATCTGACACCTTTATGGATGCCGAACCGGTCCGAGCAGGCCCCGTTGATCCTAACACAGGCACTCGAGTCCCTATACAGAGACTTTATTTGGTTTTTCGCCTAAAGCTTCTCCGCGATCATGCGTATGGAAAAGACTTGATCTGTACACCCCATTCCCTTTCTAAATCCCTCTTGCACATCCCAAATTTTTCCATCAGTTTCTTTGATAACCCTTTCAATTAGTACCTTAGCATACAGTTTTCCCACAAATAGAATCTGTCTGAAGATCAATTAAAATGTCGGGAGAATGCAGACGAATCCCAAACATCTGGTAACCCTAGTGGCAGGCACATCGTAGGGTTTTCGTCGCTGCGAGTCCGACAAATTGCTCTCTTAGCAAAAAAATTGACTGACAACAACTAAATTAAATATAATGAAAATGATTTTACACTATTTTTCAATATGGAAAGACACATTATTTATATAGGGAGATTTGCGTAGGTACAATGTAGAAACGTGATATAAATACATAAGGGAGGCATAATCTTTAATCTAAATACTACAGTATCGCAATGCAATTTTACCAAAAAATATATTAGTTCAAAATCCCCTCATTTACGTACGAATAGATCACTGATGCGATTTTCTGCCACTTGACGAGTCGGCAATTCGTATAGTAATCGATTACTGTACAAAGTGCTCTACCCCGCTCCTCTCATCCTTACAAAATTGAGGCCTTGAGGGGATATTGTGATAGTATTTGAAGGATCTTTCTAAACTGGCCGCTGTATAATGAGGGGTTCTATTCGACACTTATCGACACCCCGTTCACTCCGTTATCGGATTTCGGCGTGTTTAAAATGTTTGCTTAGGAGATTTAAGAGTCGTAAGAGTATTAGCATGGTGCGATTTGTTAAAGCGATGTTTCGTCGAACATCAACAAAACCCAAACTTGAGCGTATAAAATGTACTGTAAATAATGCCCAATATGATTTGGATTCTGTAACTTGTATAACGTATTTCGATATAGTATGTCAAATTTTATGTTTCTTGTGATGTCGCCTTAGAATTTAAGACTAGCTTTATCTAGGTGGTAGGACTCGTTTTCATTACCATCCTGTCAGCTATTTTACAGAAATACAGCCACAAATACAGCCAGAAATAAGTCAGAAATAGGCCAGAAATAGGCCAGAAACTGGCCAGAAACAGGCCAGTAAACAGGCCAGAAAAGACCAGAAAAGGCCACAAACAGGCCACAAATAGACCACAAATGGGGCAGTAATAGGTCAAAAATAGGCCAGAAATAGGACAGAAATAGGACAGAAATAGGGCGTGCACTGCTGTGTTCTGGCTCATTACAAAGAAAATTCGGTATGAAGAAAGAGCGTCAGTACAATTACAGGGTACTATAAGGCTATGAGTCTCTCTACGGGTGGAGATGAGTCTCTCTTCAGTACGTGGCAGAGCCATGCTGCATCTGTATTATTGGTATAGTTACTGCACAAATGAGTTGATTCGACCAGAGAGGGACGCACTCAAAGAATACCTAACAGCGTAAAATAGCAGTGTTGCGTATGGTGAGTGTAAAGAACTGGTGACATTTTTTACTGAAAACGAAGCATTTCATCTTAGTGAGTTGATGAGTGACAGTCTGTGGGCCACAGCATCTATTTACCATCAGGTGGACTGTGTACTGTGTATTTGTTTGTCGCCCTTATTGTATATAAAAGGATATGTTGTCACCTCTGAGGACTAAGACCCGGTTTACAACTTGAGAAGTGACAAGTGCTTAGTGAATATTTTATTCACATTTATCACTTGTCACTGTCTGTCCACACGCACTAAGCACTTTTTATTTGTCAGTTGCACTTGCCACTTGAACTTGTTACTTTTCAAAATGTAAACCGTAAAGTAAAAACGGTCTACGGTTCTTTTCACTATAACAGTACGAAATAATACGAAATACGCAGCATTTGCAAAATGCAGATGCGTTGTCACCCCTATAGCTTAAAAATGTCTGTTACCCGTAAAGTAAGTCAACGTTTCGTATTACTCTAGTCTCTACTCACAAAATACAGTTTACTTTAGGTTGGTATTGTGGGAGAAATCCTTACTCGGTAGAACCAACCTAAGTATTTACAGACGTCGCTCTACCAAGTATCGTTTGATACTCACGCTGAAGACATTAAAAAATAAAGTACTGTACGTAGTACATGATCGCTCAAAGGTGGATATTTATTTTACCTGAGAATAAGTGATGGTAAGTAACCACTCAACTGCAGCAGATTGCTTCATAGTTATGTATATGTACCATTTATATAGTACGTGAGTGTAATATGGTCATCCGGTTAATATGGTCACTTTCTTATAACTCAAATACTACAGCCATGTCTGCACAGATGGATCTGTGATACGATAGCTCTTCAGTCAGTTAATAATAAATAATCGAAAAGGCGCTGCTTTATCAACGCTATTTTAACAGTTACATTATAATTACATTTACAGTAAATATTTTAGTGTAGCGATTTTAGTATAGTACAGTGTAGTTAGCTTTTTTTAATATTGCTAAAACTTGTTCGTGTTTTATTTTCCTAATGTATTATTTATAGTATACGACTTTGTGTTTTTGGCTCTGTCCTCCTCCTAGTTTTGGTTTTATAGGCCGGCAAAGATTAAAGTGACCTCTTTGCCCATGTGGGTACATTTTTTTTACAGTATGAAGTGTCAGATAAAACTTTAATGTTATATTTTTACACTTTTACGAACATTTATGTATTTATTTCTAACAAATCGTAATAGGTATTGAAAAATAAAATAGTAGGTACAGTAGGCATATCATTGGGCTATACAAAACAAAAAAAATACAAAATCAGTCTTCATTTGCAGATGCAGCATCAAAAGTATTCATGCATAGGCTGATTTTCTGGAAAATTTATAAATCAGCCTTTATCTTTTAAACCAAGTGATTCGGGTACAGGACTTTTTTTTTTCGGACAGTCCTTCCTTAGTCCACAGCCCCCTTGCGTTTGTTCGTTACGTTCTGGAACGGCCTGTATATGTGTATATAAATAGGAGATATTTCAATTCAAAATATAATATATAAGGATAACGTATATATTTCGGTGTTTATATTTTTATTTTGTTTTATTCTATATTGCCACACCTACGTCAAATTCTCACCACTCCATGGGTCGACTGGTAGAGAATACATCATGGTATTAAGTCCGTCCTTAGAATTCTTTCATTTTAAGGAATGCAATAAAGAATAAATAAATAAAAATATTTACATTACGACTTTGTAAGCAGTATCGCTTTTACTAATGTTAATATTGAAATTAGGTTTGCTAATTACTCAACGACGCATCAATGTACAGCTCAACAAACAACAGGAGCGTTTCAGTGGAGTTGTGATCAATCGGCCTAAACTAGCGACACAATATGCGCAGTCCTAATTAATATAACTCGTGTATGCATATGTCCCGTTCAATTACTGGCCGGACTGCCCTGTGACGCGAGCCACTTACACTTCGAACTTGGGAAAAAATATTATTACTTTCGCTTGTATAAATTACGGATCACTTTATACATGAAATAAAATATATTTTACAATTTAAGAAATTAAAATTTCTTTTCTGAACGTTCTTCTTCCGAAATTGTTCTTCAAATCTACTATCCATTGAAATTAATATATTGATTCGAAATCGAACTTTCTACGCATGAAGTGGTTTTTGAACTAATTTCCTGCCTAAAATCCTACCATGATAAATACCTATTTTTGTTTTCATCGCTTGGAAGAAATGCTGTTAGCACTTTTGACCTCAGGAGAAAGGGAGTCACTACAGTTAAAGACCATAGGGCATTCACTTTATAGGTTACTTGTAGAAAATTCCTATAGGCATTAAATCCGCTCTTTGTATCATGTATTATAGGAAATGCAATAAAGACTAAAAATAAAGAAATGTCTCTTCTTGTAATATTAAATTATTCGTAT
The DNA here is from genome assembly GCA_018247895.1 of Parnassius honrathi. Taxonomy (NCBI): domain Eukaryota; kingdom Metazoa; phylum Arthropoda; class Insecta; order Lepidoptera; family Papilionidae; genus Parnassius; species Parnassius honrathi. The sequence continues at coordinate 9,850 of DWHP01000257.1, forward strand.
AACGTATTGGGCATATGTCCGTTTACGAATATTGTTAATTCTAATTTTTGGTTAAAATCTTAATTTTTGGCTGCATTTTTTGTGTGTTGCAGATGTCTCAAGTTCAAAGCTTTTGTGTAGCATATTGAAAGCTTAGCCAGTCAATGTTTGCAAAGCTGGTCGAAACGTCACGTTCGCTCCTAATTCACCTGCCTGCGGTTCAATCTCGATAATTAACTGTGCTTTTGTGCCAAATTGGTTTGATATACTTTGAATATATTCATCTATGTAACGAATAGAGAATTAGGATTGTTCTATACTTTATGCCTTAAATTGAAAGTCATTAATATTGTAACTACGTTTGTAATTTTATTGATTGCAATGAACTCGTACGGCTGTTACCACAAAAATATAGGGCTGTCAATAATGATGGAAGCAATCCTCCCATTTCTAAGATGTTTTGGAACGGATTTCTCAAATATGCCGGTGCTGAGGTATACTTGATATTAGTCTTTACCGACGATCTTGTGGTAAATCAACGATTAATAAATACTATGATAAATATAACATTGCAAATAACAATTTTAATTGGTGTGGACGAAGGTGCTATTTATATGAGATATCAAGACTTGTAATATGTTCTTTAATGTTTTTTCTAATGCTTTTTTTTAATGAAAATCCTCGACATACATCCATTTACGTACCACCACAAAAGCGAAACTTGCGAGCATATTTTCGCTAATACCCTCCCACCAATTCATTTGGCGGGGTCGGTAAGATCAAAGTCGCGGAGTCCCACAGAGATCTTTCAGTACACCCTCGCTAATGAGGGCTGCACTCCGACGCTGTTTGTATGTCTTTATTTTGCTTACTTTTTGTCGGAAGGCATGTTTGATGTTATATTAGCGTGAGACTCGTTCTTATAACTATACGTTATAACATTTGCAAAGATTTATTTTTTCGTAATTATTTAAAATAAATAATTTCAGTATTTTCATTGTTTTCTTTCTTCTTAAAGGGAAGCAAACATACACATAGTTTACCGGTCGTTAAATGATAACCCCAGCCTTCTGCAAAGTATTCTTACATCTGACCTAACCATGATAGTAGCTATTATGGCATGGTTATAAGAAATAGAGGAATTTTATTCAATACAGATTATAAATAATACTTAATGAAAGTCTCTCTAATGCTCAATAAGACCTGGAACCGGTAAGAAACCAAGCGGGACTTTTTTAAACGCAGTTTACAATAATTAACATTACGCAATAATTAAAGTAAAGTAGCGATTACCTAGGGGTTATTATCAAAATATTATATAAACCGTTTTTATACAAGCACAAGCAATAAGCTCGACCAAAGTCAGAATTTGTATATTGATAAAATTGTAAAAACATACACATCGCCCCAAGAATGAATTACTTATTCTCTGGAGTCGAGTAACTGACGCTGTTAGATTGTGTTTGTTCATATAGTATTTAGCGAGTGAAGATCACTTATTTTACTAAAACTACTTCTGTTATTTATACATACATTACATTTTCGTGAATATATTTGAACGACAAAATTAATATATAAATTTTTCTTAAATTCTCATATTCTTGAGATTAGTAAATCTATTATTAAATTTGCTATCGTTGTGAAATCCTAATATAATATTGAAATGCCTTGTAGATTGGCATGGGTGTGCTGGACAAGGAAAGAGAGTAAAGGAGCGTCACCCGATGACATTCCTTTCGGGCACTTCGTGAAGGTTGCTGTCATATATTTCCTACAAAGAAAGAAGGACGAATCACTGCTTATATTTTAAGTGACGCCGAAACCTAACCAATGCCATGCTAAACTTATTGTGAGAACTCGCACTTATGCACACGTATGCATCAAAAACGATTTGCAACCAACAACATGGTTTTGGTGCATATGCTTTGTGATGGATCCGCTTCCACAATAGCCTTTAATTCTTCATTTTACACTTTGGTCTCCGGCAGCTCACGGGGTTGGTTCTGAAGGTCGAAATTTCCAGAACGAAAACGTTGAAACCAAAATTGAACCGTGCTTTGTTTTGGGACACCAGCGCCGTACACATCATTAATCCTTCTAGCTGTTTCTGCAGCACTGGTGTCACGGTAGAACTCGTAAAGATGTGGGAAATATTTCATGTTTTCCAACGTGTGGTAATACCGACGCGAAAGAAAAAATGAGGAAAAACAAATGAATGATTGTTTTCGAAATTCAAATGTACCATCTAAACGAAATTATAAATTTGAATTTGGAATTTTTAACCAAAGAGGAGATATTTCAGATCAAAGTGGTCAGTACAACAAAACGCAAATTTCATATGTAAGGACCTATTATAAATCCAGCTGTGAACTATTAAAGAAAGAAAAAAGAATAATGTGTGCATGAGTGCGTGTCAAGAAGTAGAGCATTATCTCGACATCACTTTAAATGCACGCAGCGTTCTATCTTTCTTTGTAGGTCAGAGTGAACCGAGGATAAAATTATTACGCTCCTCGTGATGAAAAATGGTAACTATCACTCACTAATATGACCATCCTTAATTAACTTAGAACTAAGTTGGAATGCCCCGTTATCAGTGGCAGCTAAGTTTTCTCATTCACTGTTTGAAGCAATGAAACTGGAAAAACAAATTTTATCTAACAATGAACAGAAAAACAAGTTCTTTTCATTTCTTTGTCAGAAACAAGAAAAGAGCCCAATCCTTTCTATAAAGGCCGGCAACGCACCTACCTACAATTGCCCTTCTACGGCAGATGTTCATGGGCGACGGTGATCACTTACCATCAAGTGAACAGCGTGCCTATTTGCTTCCTTTTCCATAAAACAGTACAGGATCATTCTAATGCTATTTATAGCCGGTGTGATATAACCTTGGATTAAAAGAAAGTAAAAAAACACCTAAATATTTTCAAACTGACTTTTTAAACTTCCACTTTTTATAACGATAAAAAACAAAAAATATCGAAGAAATAAACGAACTAGAATATAATAAAAATATTCAAATTGATTGTGATTGATTTTATACTTGATTTTTTTATATTTTGATTATTTATTTTATTGAACATAAATTATACAAGATAAAAATATTTTATACAATTTTTTGCATTTTCGTATTTGTGAAATTTCTGTACGTACGAGTATATGCACACTTAGACACAAACAGCATATTAAAGATTATTGTAATTATTTTCTCTGCTAACTATTTCGAGAAGATAAAGTAAGGAACGGGAACCTGTTGTCGTCTTGCGCGTCCTGAAAATCAATACGCGGGCACAGAGGCAGCCTCCCCCCTTTCCCCCACTGCCCGACGGACTGCCTCACCTTGAGCCCTAGCTTTTGGGTCAACCAACTTACATTCGCATAAGTTTTTCTTATATTCACAAAAACGGAGCTGTAATTACGAAATACAGTTCCTAGCTTTATTTCCAATAAATAAATACAAAAATTAAAACTGAACTAGAAAGTAGGGAAATAAAGACATTATTGAATGCACTAAAAAGCTTTTTACTTTTTTATAGTAGGTAAGGTGTTTTGAACGAGCACACAGTCCACCTGATGGTAAGTGAATGGTGCAGCCCTTAGACATCTACATTTATCCTAAACTAAGAATCAAATTCAGATTCGTTATCATCCCTGAGGACTAAAATGGAAAGCCACGCTACTAGTAGCCGGGGTGTCAGATTTTCGTTACTCCCCGTAAGAAGTGTGGTAATGCTCCTATTTCACGCTGATATTCTTTGTGACCGAAGTCCGACTGAGCCAACCCAGTCGTGCTGCAGCGTAACTTCCACGTGTTTATTGTTAAATTATAAAAGTAAAAGTTACAGCCTATATAAGTCCCACTGCTGGACACAAGCCTCCCCTCATTTCTGAGAGGGTTTTAGGGCAAAGAAGTGTCCGCCGCGCAGCCCCAATGCGTGTTGGCGAACCTCACATGTTTTCGCAAGATTTTGTTTCTTACTCCTCGGACATGCAGGTTTCCTCAGGATGTTTTCCGCCGAGCACGTGGTAAATCAGCACTTAAAATTGCAATTAACAATTTCATTGGTGCCGGCGGGGATCGAACCTGGGTTACTCGCGTTCTGTTATATTTACAGCTAGTGTTAACCATCTGAGCTACCACGGCTCCTTTTTGATCCTTACTTGAGGAATAATGTGGATGTCTATGGTCCATAGCATCCACTTACCATTAGGTGAACTGTGTGCTTTTATGTCATCCAATGCTATAAGAAAAAAGTTCTACCGTAAGTGTACCGCTATGACCATGAGTTATGCCTAATCTTACGTGATACATACTATAATATATATAATTTCCGAATCCATGGACGATGTCAGTTATAGTACGTTATCTTACGACGGTAGTTGTGACCTCATCATCCAAGTTAAATGTAGTATGTATAACGTACGGTACAATATTAACGACGTGATCTATTGTATGTAATTGATACGTTACTTTAGATAACGTAAGTCCCTAAATTAAAAAGGAATAAAAAATCGTTATGAACCAAAATTGAGTAAAAATCAATACAAATAATCTATTCCATAACGTATCCTGATTGATTCCGAAGTAAAACTCAAGTAAAATGTTAGCTTTTTTGATAAAGCTTTGGTTTTTGGTACAATGGTTATTTTTGTTTTCATATTTAGCTATTTCACAAAGAATTGAAGCTCTACTTTATATTCTAGAACTTTTGCGTCTATTTATTTTGCTTTCTTAATATACTTTATTCGCTTTTACAGGCTTACCTTAAAGTGCAAGGACACGAGTATTTCTTAAACGCATCCGCAGCGTTGACTGCAGTAATTAATACTGGAAGTGCGTGCCCCCCGCTGTGAATAATATCAAATGCTTTTAAGAGAGTTTACTTCAAGTTGTTTGTTTACATACTATAGTTTACGAGTACTAATTCGTGTAAATATGCGAAAAAATATAAATATCTTTACTTATGTTAGGTTATATACACATAAAAATAATTTCTTTAAAAAATTGCAGGCACCTATTATTGTAGCTTACAATGTTTATTAAGGAGAGGTCGAAATTAAATTTCAGTATCTCCTGTTCTTGTGCTTATGTGCGCGTGTATGTATGAAAACCCGTGAGTGTGCGCGTGTGTTTGCGTGTGTGTTTGTGTGTGTGCATCTGGGAAGTTAATATTTTGATATAGGTTCGAGTTTTAATTTAAAAGAGGTACGTTACTGCCTATTGTGCCTTCAGACTCGTCGTTATCACACGGTTGTAAGGACAGTAGACGACATGTGTATGCACATTATTACTCCAAACAGATATAAAACTGAATGGCTTCAATACGAATTTTCATTTAAATTTCCATTTCATTTGACCTTTGACCTTCATCTTAACAACGGCAAACATTCGCATAAACGAGAGAACCCGGGGAAGTACACAATAATTCTGAAAATTGTGTCAATTGTCGAACATTATACAGATGCCTAAATTCAGGTCAAGTATCGTGCTTTAATTGTTGCACGCTCGAACCTTAATAATTTAATTATTTTACTGGCAACATTGTTCGGGTTTCAACGAAGAAATTATCTCTAAGTAGTTATTATATCGGGAACCGGGACAGCTCAAAGGGCTTGGTTCTCTCTCTGTTTTCGGCCTTATACAATTTCTATTTTTGGTCGACTCTCCTAATCCTGGTCATACCAATAATAATATCCAAAGATAGTCTCTTCGGGGTCAAATTTTTCGCATGCTAGTCGTTGACTATTGCGCCATTTCAGCTCAAATTTAAGCTCCCAGCACTTTTTTAGTCGTTTGGTCATCCGGCCCTCGAGACATCTATATTCATGAGATATAAACATGAGATGTCCATATCAGCAAAGTTATGCCTCTTCTAAACTTTTAGTCAGTGGCCTTGTTTGAAGTTACCTACTTTTTATATAAAACAGATGTGAAAAACGAACTTTTATACGTACAGCCTTGCCACAGCTATATTATGCCAGGCTTTCACCGAATATCAGCGTGAAATAGCAGCTCAATGCTGCTGTATCTCGTATGGTGAGTGTAGAGAACCGGAGATCCTTTTGTACTGGAAACGAGGCATACCATCTTAGTCCTCAGGGGTAGCAACGCATCTGCATCTTGAATCTTAATCGAGGATAGATGTAGATGTCTATGGGCCACAGCTTGCACTTACCAACAGGTGGACCATGTGTTCGTTTGTCATTCTTATTCCATAAAAAATACTTACAGTCCACCTGATGGTAAGTAGTGACTGCAGCTCCTGGACACCTGCACCCAACTTCAAACATGGATGGCTACGGATATGTTAACACCTCTGATGAATAATATCGAATGCTTCATAGCCAGTAAATTATTCAGGTACTGGCTCTATCATTTAGAGAACAAAGAACTCCAGAACACAGCAGTACAAACACTATCGGCAGCAGAAATAGGTACGAGAAAAGAATTAAAAGAAAAGAAAAGTCTCGGTACTTTTTTCCGGACCGATACGACCTGGGGACCTTCAAGAAAAGAGCTTACTCCTTTCAAAAGGGCCGGCAACGCACCTGCAACTCCCCTGGTGTCGTGGTTGATCATGGGCGGCGGTAGTCACTTAACATCATGTGAGCCGAATACTCGTTTGCCCCCTCTTCTATTCAAAAAACTCATTCTTCCAGGTAGAAAAAAGTCCTACCACCTGGTCTTACGTATACTAAAATATCATATAATAAGAATCTTACATATAATAAAAACAAAAATTGATCAGTAGAGAGTGAATGGCCTGGGCTCACAGACGGTACGGCATTGCGCGGCGTGTCAATGGATTTTTTTCATAGATTAATCTTAGTTTAAAACATTGACATTCCTATATTTTAAGACGAATAGACCAAAATGACTCGCATGACACTGCTGCATTCCATAGGATGCCACGGCAGGCCGCTACATCACGCGGAATGTATAAGTTACTTCATGTTGTTAAAGGAATGCAAATGCTAAGTAATTGAAACAAGGTTGAATCTAGCCTGTTGCGGCGGCAACCTCAGAGACTCCCGCGAGCGCCCGGTACACGACAACCTGGCAGAGCTAACAGGAGTCCGCTCACCCTGGCTCCTACTTACCGGAATGTATTTTTGGATTACACTGACCGCCTTCAGTTGTTAGGGGTTGAATTTTCTCCGAACCTCAACTTATAGACAGTTCATTGAGCCCAGAAACAAAGCAGTCGCAGGAAAACTTGGTGTTTTTGCAAGGGTGCGGCGGTACTTCTCACCGGGATAGCTTCTTACCTTATATAAAGCGCAAGTACGGTCGAGTACTGTTATTTCATATGGGCTGGTGCTGCAAAATGCCACCTGGCAGCATTGGGCTCGTTGGAGAGACGTGCTAAGAGGCTCATTGGTGACCCTGATTTAATTAAAACCAACCTTGCAACCTCGAGCATGGGCGCAGAGTAGCCAGCCTCTCAGAATTCTGTAGGATGCATTTCGGAGAGTGTGCGCAGGAATTGCGTGCTTTAATTCCTCCTTGTCCTTTCCACCATCGGAAGAACAGACGGTCGGCGGGTCTTCAACCCTTTGTTGTCGATATTTCAGGCATCAGAACCAAACGGTTTACTTCGTCTTTTTAACACATAGAGTAAATGTGCGGAATAATTTGCCGGCGTCTACCTTTCCGTCCGAATACAATCTGGGCGTCTTCAAGGCAAAAGTGAATCATCGTTCGCAACTTTTAGCATACGGACTTTTATACCTTCGAATAGTTGGCTATTTTGTAACCTTTGATGGCAAGCCAAACATCATAAAACATCACTTATGAAGGACCAAATTTATGACCGATATATTGAAACAATTGATTTCCCTTAGTGTTATTACACTGCACGGTGGCAAGGGCACCGAAGACCGGGTCCAATTTGACGCCCTACTTTACTAGAACGTCAAATATAGGGGTATTATTTGTCATAAATCATTCGGTATAAAGATCTGACCTTATTTATATAAAAATATTGATAAATAATTTATCAACAAACATTATATAAGTAATTTACAACACTATTATAATTCGTATTTTGTCAAGACCGTCTGTCGAAATTTAAATTTGATGTTGGTGGAGTAGCTTGGCGCCCGTTCAGTCATTACTTTTACTAAGGAAGCATAGACTAAACTATAATACCAGGGATAAGAAATTCCCGCCTCTTAAACGTAGTGGTTAGATCGTTATATTCTCTGGGTACATTTTTATTAATCTGTGGCAATTGGTAAAAATAATAAAGCACGAAACGACCGAAAAAGATGTTTAATAATTTCTTTCATTTTTTTTTTAAAATTGTTTGACTTTTGGCTTGCGAGAGACCACATTTCGTTAGTGATAAGGTAAATGTACAATGTTCCGCGAAGTGTAGGTAGTTAATACAAACTGTAAAACTGCTGCAATTCATTGATTTAAATTCTGCTAACGTTATTCATTACGTACGAAAGCAGTGAGTTATATAACCTTGTATCAAGCGAATAGGCATTTGTTGCGCTAAGAGAATGCAATTCACCATCTGAAGCGGCATCGCCACTTACCACCGGGTGGAATTGTGGTCGAGCACTGACTTATAAAAAGTTTAAAAAAAGGAGGAGTACTGCGGCTATATTATATTTGTAGCACGAATGGGTCGGCTCGACCGGGGCAGGACCACGCTCTCACAGAATACCAGCGTAGAATAGCGGCTCAGTGCCGCTATGTTTCGTACGGTGAGTCTTGACAACCGGAGACCCATGTACTGGAAACGAGCCATCTCATTCCTCAAGAGTGGCAACACATTTACTGTTTAATTCTTAATCGAGGATAGATGTAGATGTCTATCGGCCACAGCTTGCACTTACTATCAAGTGGACTGCGTGCTCGTGATCGTTGTCACTGTCATATTACAAAAAGCGTTAGGATGCCACAGGTTCTTTCGGCATAACGAAGTGTGCTATTCCACGCCGTGCCATGCCGTGCCGTCTGTGAGCGCAGATCCCAAATTACTTCGCCGGATAATCCACCATGCAAGTGAGAATAGTGCTAAGGAACACCAGTGAATAACGGTATAACAATTTAATGAAAGTCAGATTTTCATGTAGCAATGCCACAAATCACGCAGCAGTGCTCACAGAATACTGAAACATAACACCATAATGTTGCTATGTTCCGTACGTGGTAGAGTCATCAGCAGCTATATTGTGGTTGTATCACTTAAGAGTCGGCTCACCTGCTGAAGAATCACAATCTCATACTGTTTCATGGGGTGGAGAGAACGTGAGACTTCTTTTTGGCAAAAAGAGGTTTTTCATTCTTAAGAGTTCCGCCATCTAGTTCGCAAAACTCGCAAAAAACTGTTTCGGCACTTCATTTAGAAAAGTAACCTCCGCCGACCACCTCAGCGTAGTTTCAATTCCTCCGCAAAGTCCTGACTGGTCTCACAGTTTATTAGCACGAACCGGCATTCTGATGTTTCAGAGCACACTTGTCAGATCTGTTCATTTCTGTCGATCCATACTTATTCGATGTATGTTGTCAGTTTTGGTACAAGGCACTCGTCTTAATTTTTTTAACTATTATACCCCAGTGATTGACTAGAATCTCACCTTTTACTCGTTGGTGAAGTAGCCAAAGATGGTAAATATATAATTCTTAAAGACAAGTGCCTTATTCACTAAATAATAGGGGTAATATGGTTTAAGATGAAATGAATGAAACTTTTAGCGATTATCGGCATGATGGAATTGAAGCTAGCTCACACCCTGCCAAGCAAGGAGACTGTTTTCTTTCTTACTTATATAATGACGTAGTAACCATCTGTAATGGCTGTCTACTTAGTGTAGTGATTGTAGTAGAGCGACTGCTGATCATAAGGTCCTGGATTTGAATCCCGGGTCCGGCCAAAATTTTAATTATTGAGTTTTTCCGTCATGAAATTCTCAGTATCTGCCTGAAGTTAAGAAGTTGGCGATGTCTCATCGCCGTGCCTTGGAAGGCACGTAAAACGGCCTGCACCTGATCTCTCTCCGGTCGTGTCGGTTTACCGTCCCATCGGATTAGGAGAGTAAGGGAATAGAGAGTGCACCTGTGCTTGTACATACACTTGCGCACTATAATCCTGTCCTGTGGTGATCTCTGTTGAGGCTGGCTGCCTTGACCGAAATTCGGTCTGGAGGAGATCATTCATCTGTAAAGCGCACTTACTCAGCTTGACAAAAGCCTATTCACTCTTGCCTTATAGACGTTACCGCTTTATTCTATACAAGCGACCCGCCACGGCTTTGCCTGGAAAGGTTCTATCAATGTGGCGTTATTTAGACTTAAGGTAATCGTAAAAACAAATTCACACCGCCCCAGACCATCGAACGACACGAGTAAGCCGAGGCCCGCCACCCCCGTTCGGACGGCCGTTAGATAACACACCCACGTGTACTGTTCACCGTCATAGGAGTCATCGTTACGCAAGTAACTAAAGATGTATATATATAAAGTATTTTCATGATAACTTTCCAAAAATCATCATGAAAGGCAACTATTAGTTGCCAAAACTGACATTAAAATATGTAACATAGGGGAATATACTGCTCAAATGGTATATAATTTAGTTAATATTTTGTGTAAATAATTTTAAAAAATGTAGTGTGCAATTTAGTGTTTACAATGGGACTGACATTTTAAAAATAACCTAAGTCCCTAAAGTATAAGAATAAAAAAAAGTTACTAAAGATTAATAATAGTAAGTAAATTCACTTTTACAGCCCGCGACCTGAAATTTGAGAACTAACAGCACTAACATTGTCAGAAACCAGTCAAGTCGATTGCGTACCGCGCCCACACCAATAAAATTGTACACTAATTGATAACACACAACAGGCTCTACGGCTACGAAAACCATTCAATGATAACTAACCTGAATGACTTAGAAATTAAAAACAAAAACAGCTTAGTGAATGCTGGCCAGACACATAAATATTTAAAAAAAAGTAATTTCTTTTTATTTGGTCGGCGCATTTGAACTTTAGATTCTTTTAAATTGCATAAACCAAAATGTATGTCTGCTGTGACTGTAAATTTAATAACTGTATTAATTTTCAAAGTGGTAAGACCCCTTTACACACTGGTAGGTTCCATTCTCCTACCTATTTGTACCAGCAAGGAACGGAGCGTGCACTGTCGTGTACCGTCTAAAGGATAGAGAGCCAGAATAATTACAGGCTATGTATCCCGGTATATCTTAGTCCTTAGACGTGACAACGCAATTTTCTTTGTTTGAAGTTGGTCATAGAGATCTATGGGCTACAGAAGCCGCTTACCAGCAGGTGAGTGTAAGTTTTTTTCTTAATTTTTCTTTATCTTACTTCCTTAAAAAAACACGTTACACACCGCGATATACGGAGACAGTTTACATACATAAATAACACAACTAGCACCTACAGGTATTTTGTTTCTAAAATATTATATTTTAATATAAATTACATTATAAGTCAAAATCTATGTTACCCTAGTTTTAAACACTAATTTATATGAATGAAAGACGGGAAGAGCGAATCCTTCTAACACAGGCTTCCTAACTTAGAAGGAGTCTTCAAACAATGTATTTAATTTTAAGTATTACTGGAGCGAAAATAAAGATTTTTGATTTGATAAAGTCCAGAAGGATAAACATCCAAACCAGGAGCAATTAATTGTAGGTCATACAAATAACTGTTTCGTGCGGGATTCGAGGCCGCAACTCTCAGCGCGACAACTCATTGCTCCTGTGATCCTGTGCTTCTGCCACGGAGCTGTTAACCTCCTCTTGTCACGTGCTGTTAAAAAAAATGCATTGTTAAAAATAATTTCCGTCCTCAAGTATCGCTGGATGTAAAGGCGTGATATTTCGAAAGAAAATTAAAAATCGGTTGACAAAACTCAGATGTAGTCTACCATACTGCAAGTAGTGTGGTCGTATATATTCTAAAAACCAAGGTTAATTGTTACTCCCTTTTAAAGTTGTACAAAACTCGTAAAGGTTAGGCCAAAGGTGTGAAGATTGTCCTACTAACCTCTGAACAACTAACTTTTTTTTTATAGGATAGGGTGACAAACGAGCACACAGTCCACCTGATGGTAAGTGGTTGCTGCGGCCCATAGACAT
>DWHP01000258.1:0-21946 GCA_018247895.1 Parnassius honrathi
AACAAAAAAATAGAAGGAATGCCTTAATAAAAAAAAAAAAAAAAAAAAAAAGAGGGAGCTACTCACTAAAAATTTACCAAAAAGTTATAACTCTATCAGATTATTATAAAAGTACTGGAATAAAAAATAAGCATCTATGATAGTATTAAAAACACGTCAAGAATTGTTTTATTGTCCGTGCAAATGGAGCTTATGAAGGACTTCAACCAACAATGGGACGGACACGCGCACATTATCGGAAGTGTTTGCTCTTCAAGCTCACGCGACGGTGGGGTTACCCTTTCAAATTTATGTCAACTGTGCATATGTTTTCATTTTAAATTAACAATAGTAGAAACATCATCGCTGACCTATTTTAAAATTATTTATATTCTTTCTTGTTTTTATAAATTGTTTTTCTTATATAATTTTAAAGGGTTTGAACGTGAGAGTTTCACACGGTAAAAATGTACGAAATGTAATATTCATTTGACCATAGCTTTGTAATACGACACATATAACCTAAATACGTGTATATATTTTTTGATACTTTACATATACAATAGAAAATACAACAACAGTACAATATAAGAGATTTTTTACTTGTATATATGTTATAGCAAAGGTAAAGGGGCAGATAATATAAGCAGTGGGATAGGGTTACCTACCGTAGGTAGATGCTGTAACATCATTCTACAATGAGATCACGGTTACATTACAGCCGCATTAGTTACAGTTTATTTGGTATCACGATGAGTGTTTATACATTATATGTTCAAATAAAATACGACTGTATATTGATTTAAAAATAGGTGTACGAATTTTTTTGATTTCATAGTCAAACTCTGTGTTAAGTCATCATCATTCCAGCACCTCACAAGTCCACTAATGATCATAGGCCTCCCGCAAAGTACTTTTACGGTTCATAATATGTATATCAAATATTATTTTGTAATGGAACTTCTAGTTTTAGTATAAATTGCTACACAAATAGTAATAATTCCGACATAGAGCGAAGCGCCGAAAGAATAATAAAAGATATTTGAGTGGGATTTCGGTAAAATCAGACAGTCTATTTTTATTTTTATATCAATCTAGACACGTGGCGGGTGCTTCTTATGCCCAGCTTAGTGCGCGCTCCCTTAAAATCAACAATAGCCTATTCAAGTACTTGCTAAATACTAATGATCCCTGATTTTTAAAGAGAATCACGAAATACTATTTGAGGTAATGTTAGTGGAAGTAAATAATTCTTTCCTGATAAAACGATAAGCTTACAATTGGTTTGAACAAACTTAAAACAATATATTTTTCTTAAAATTAGTATTATATTTTAATATTTATATAATTACTTATTTCTATCCGCCCTGCCACACACTCGTCGAGGCATGGGAAGTAGCGAGGCAAGGAGGCAGAAACGCAGTGTGGCCACAATATTTGTCATGCCGCACGTCATGCTCTTCGTCATGCCCATCGCTCCCTGTTTTGTCGGTTTTTAGGCGCCAGTCAAAGGACTGGCAATATGAGCGCGAGTGGCTGGCCATATAATTGCGAGAACGCTGTTCGTATCGAATGTTCGTTACTGAAGCATCCTCCTATTGCGATGAGTAGATGTCATCCACCATCTCCGTTATCAAGGACCGCAACCTGTATTTCTTTTTTATAACAATGATAAGCAATATTAAATATGCATATAACGCGCATAATGCCACAGTTTCAACAACCATTGTGTTGCAAACACGAGTGGTCTAGTGCGGAGCTTCAAGATTAATTGTGCGAGTAGAGCAGTGTGTGGGCATAGAAGGCAACATCGCGGCAGCGCCGGGAATAGAGCGATGAGCAAAGCGAGGATAGTGTGGCGGAGCCATATTATTTTCCTACTTTCATGATTTGCTATAAATTAAATCTAAGTTTAAGTATGCTGCTTGCGATCTAAATACTATGATCTATTATAGTCTATAACTCCCCTAATTAAAAGAAGATTATGCCCATATTTATTTTCCTACTATCTTACCCGGAGAACGTTGTTCTGCTTTTTTCGGTAGTTTGTGCTATGAATTATTTATTATTAATTGCTCGACCCCACCACCACTTATCAGGTTTAAATTTTTTGGTTTTTCTTTTTGAACCAACATAAATTAAGAAAATTTAGTCGTTTTGAAAACTTTAATAACAAAAGTATAGCGCCACGTTTCGTTTTCATCGAATAGTAGTTACGAATCATCGTCTCGACCAAACAAATGATGTTAACATGACTACAATCTGTCAAATTGTTTATACATAAGTTACACAATTATTAACAGACGCAGGGATTTTTATCGACATGAAGATATTTTAAATTACGTAAAGTATTTAGATTACTCTCACTGTTCTTTTTTATAACAGGTATAAACTGTAAAACAATAAGTTAGATTTTACGTCGACCTGATCACTTGCGCTTTATCTAAATTTGTTATTGTACTCAACAAAATGTAATGAAAAAGTATATTTCACCCCTTTTATGTCTTTAATGTCTTAAATATGATTTTGTTCCATCAGGTACGAGTTCAATAAAAGTGATTTTTTACTAATCGTCTTCAGCAACCGATATTTAACGTAAAGCTAGAAACGAATCACACTTTTCGCCTGGCCGTTTAATTATCTTGATTTAATTAAACTAGAGACAGGAACCAATACGTCAAAGATGCGAGACGTGTAGTAATTACGTGGTAGAGCCACGCTGCACATTATTACTATTTGTGTAACGGTTATGTTATGGTTGTAGCACGAACGGGTGAGCTCGAGTGAGGACCACGCTCTAAGAATACCAGCGTAAAATAACAACTGAATGCTGCTGTGTATCGCGTGTTAGGTTTAGAGAACGAAGACCGTTTTTTTTCTTAAAAAAAGGCATTTTACCTTAGTCCTCTATATAATGTAGGATATATATAATGCAGGAATAACAAAGCATCTGCTTTTTGATTATTAATCCGGGACGGATGTAAATATCTATAGGTCACAACATCTACTCACCATCAGGTTGACTGTGTGCTCGTGTGTCACCCTTATTCTACAAAAAAAAATTGCGATCACCAATTCAGACTGTCAAAACAGTCAAGAGTAGCGACCACGGCAAATCATTCCATCTTGGTCACGTTTATCAGTAGACTGTTTATGGACAGATTCAAAACTAGATTATAATTTATAACGGTACATACGAATTAAGATCTTCGCCACATTCATGCGAGGTGAGTAAAAATGCCGATTAGGATGAAAAATAGATTTATTCTTCTAGACACACAACAAGTATATAATTAAAGTTACAGATTACTACGTCCCATTCCTAGGCACAGGCCTCCTCTAATTTCTGAGAAGGTATTTAGAGCTAGGAAAAGTCCGCCGCGCTTCCACAATGCGTGTTGATGGATTTCCCGTGTCTACGAAATATTTTTTAAATTTCTAAGTCATGCAGCTTTCCTCCCGATGTTTTCCTTCACCGTTGAACACGTGGTAAACCAGCTCTTAAAATTTTATTCAACAATTTCATTGGTGCCATCGGGGTTTAAACCCGGGTTGCTCGTGCACCTACGATATTTACATCGAACGCTTAGCCCCCGAGCTACCACGGGACCACGGCTAGTAAATAATTAAGCTAAGTATATTATTACGTCGTCCAAAATCGCTAAGCTTCTTCGGTGAGGTCATTAATAATCGCAGATGTCATAGGTCGATTGCTCGTTGTCGCTAGAAACGAATCACACGCAATAGGCTGTGGTAACATTACTAAAACAGTTCTCCTTTCAACCAATTTTTTTCACTGCACATACTTTCGAATATTTGAAAACAATTAAGTGCACATTGGATATTCTAGCTCCCCATGTGAACCCGCTAAAATAGTGGCACATTCTGCTACTACTGAGTAGTTTTGTCAGCGGAAAGTTTAAGTGCAGTGTCTGAGATACAGGAATAATAACGACACAATCAAAACCAAAAACCAATAATTTTTGTTTTTGCATTAATGTTTGCTCCAGCCAGGCTTTATATTAATAGAATTCTTTACCTTTAATTTTTTTTCAATACATATTTCTAATTGTACAACGACCTTAATGGTAATTAAGAGTACAATAATACAAAGGTTAGACGATGTAAAGGTTGTGTCTCACGTGGCGACTTTGCTTCGCTTCGTAGCTCGGTTTCAGTCCAGAAGCTCTAGCGCCGCCCCCGAATTGGGGTGCGTCATCTGATTGGCCGCGTCGCCGCCCAGACAATTAAAGCTCCCTCTCACCCTCTTCTTGCTTGACATTTTAATGTTTACAATTTTGATAATACGCACAGGAATATGGTCGGTTTTCTTAACACAATATAGTATTTTTTAATGCTACCCTTACTCAATTTCTAGGGTTTTATCTGAGTGATGTTATGTTAATAGTATAAGGAATATTTTAACTGTTTGATATCACATTAATGTTTCTTGCGTCTATATTTAAATAACAAATTATCATTATAGTTTAAAATAGAGCACAAAAAATTTAATTTGTTAATATTATAATTTTATAGCTTCCATTAAATTAATTTTATATAGAATGACCAAACAATGTAGCATAACAAATAACTTTAACAACCATTACCATTAAGATATTAAAAACGTTAACATTAGTGAAATTTTCTCAGGTCAAAATTACTTAGTCCGTGTTATTGGCATATCAGTTCTGAGTCCATTATGTTTGCCCGTAATACGGTCAGATTCGAGCCGACCGAGCCCTGACAATGTAGCCTGTGGATCGGGATACAAGATGGGTTCGCAGCTGTCTTGCTCTAATTCACTGTTTTCTCGTATCGCCATCCCGCACAGGGGGTGGGACTCAATGTAATCAGGGGATGATGTGACTCGCGATCTCCGCGGCTTCAAAGATCACAATTATCGGACCAGTCTGTCGAAAGCCGCGACTGAGTGGTGAAGTCATCGAAAAAAGTCACTTGTGGGGACGTGTAGCATGTATGTTATGTAAAAAAAAACTAAATAAATTTCGTTATTTAATAATTAATAATATAAATGTTAGAGAAATTCATTTTATTTAATATTTGAATAAATTAATTTGTAAGAAGGGTGTGCAATTAAATAAATTTTAAATGTGCAAACGATAGTGTCAATTGGAAACTTGACGAAGAGTTAATTTTAAGAAAATCGAGCTGTCTTCATTCTGGGACAAGCAGCGGGCGCCGGCAGCGGCCTTCCGTAGGATGGGGACAGGTAAAAAGATTCTTTGTCATTAAAACTTTTTTAATTAAATTTGCGTTCGTTTGTAAAATCATAACATAATGAACACGTAGTCGATTATTCAACCGTTTTAGTTCGTCTGAAATACTACCCTATCTCTTTCAGCGTTTTCTAATCCACTTGACACGTAACACCTGTGCTAGCACTGTAACTTCTCCGTGTTAAATCTAAACTGAAATGTTTCCATTGATTAGCAGCTTTAGGTTGATATTGTTTATTTTAAGTATTGTCTACTTTTTTTAAACAAGGTTGTTTAAATTTTTAAATATATTGTTTATGGTCAGTTCGTCTCACTCTTGATTTTTCACATTAGCATTAACTATTTTGTCTCAAAATGTTTTTGTTAGTTGATAAAAGCTTTCAATTAATCATAAGATATTATCCATGAACTCAAAAGCAAATGACAACTAATTAAAATTTGTGTGCTGAGGACTAACTTCCTCTTGCAAGATCTCCCCAGTTTAATTAAGGGAAAACTTTGAAAGGCAGTTAATAAAGCCTACTACCCGAAGGTCCTATTATAGAATTTATAAATTGTCTGCGTGGTATTGGTACCAGTTCTCACGTATAGTAATCAATGTTTTATTAATCGGTTACTTTTCGATAATATACAATGGATGAACATTTTGACCAATGAACACACAATCGACCTGACGGTAAGCGGATGTTGTTACCCATAGATAACTACATCTATCCTCAATTAAGAATCGGCACGTGTTAACACCTTGGAGACCAAGGTAAAATTACTCGTAAGAAGGGTCTCCACTTCTCTACAGTCAGCAAACCTATCGTGTCATTTTGCAATGATTGTAATAAACGGGGTTTGTTTATTATTAATCTTATCTTAATAACCATGTACCTAAGAAACACAAAATATTACGGTTTGTAAGTGTACTCAAAGTTGTGCGCACTTATAAAGCTTATATTTCAGTAGGATTAAGTTGAGTTTAATATAAAATATAGTCAAATTTTTACATAACTATTTAATTAGAGAAGATACTGTTTTTTTTTCAACTATTTTAGCAACTTTTACTAACTTCAAATTTTACGTGGTAGAGCCATGCTGCAGCTTTAATGTGGTTGCAGCACGAGTGGGTCGGCTCGACTAGGGAAGGACCACGCTCTCACAGAATACCAGCGTAAAATAATAGCTTAATACCGCTGTGTTTTGTATGATGAGTGTAGAAAAACGGAGGCCCTTTTTACTGGAAACGAGGCATTCCATCCCAGTCGTCAGGGCTGGAAACGCATCTGGATTTTGATTCTTGATTAAAGATAAATGTAGATGTCTATGGGCCAAAGCATTCACTTACCATCAGGTAGACTGTGTGCTCGTTTGTCACCCTTATTCTATAAAAAAACTTAATCGTTATTTAATAATTGTAATATAATATTTCAGCCGCTTTAACGTCTAAACTAACGTCTAATACGTAGTTTATGGATAATGCTGTCAGAAAAACGTTTACCTAAAAAAGCTGAAAAGTTACGGTACCTAAATGTAAGTAAATTAAGTAAAGAGTACATAAATGTAAAATTTAAACAATAAAATAGTAAAAATTAAAACATTTTTTTTAAATTATCATCGAGTCGATATTCTGTCAACTTTTATGCAAATGTTTGTCATCAATTACAACGTCTAAAAAACAACATTGCCAATTCTCGTCATTATTTTAGTTTAGACTGTAACGATTTTGCATGGATATTGGATGGGATTTGGATGAATTATATGAAGGGAATATTTAAAGCTCTCCGTAATATCCAAGTGGGAATTCACGTTTTAAAAGATTGGAAAAAATAAAACTAAAGCTGAAGCTAAAATTTTAAACCTACTTAAAAATTATTTCGTTAAAGGTACCGTCCCTAATTAACTAAGCAACTGAAACTTCAAGTGTTTCTAATTATATGTCTCGACACACGCGGTCGGTTAAACTGATCAGTAGAACTACTCAGTTTAACTGATCAGTTAAAACGGATGTAAGCCGAAACGATTTCTCCACTCACTCCAAATTTCAACTTAAGATTTCGCGCTCACGGTCAATTTTCGGATGCTCGTCAGTTCGACTGATCAGTTTAACTCACCGTTTGTGTCAGCCATATGTTTCCAAAAGAAAATGCGCTTAATGCAGTAAGGCCTTAGTAACTACTAAAGAATAAGCACGCAACGCTCATGTCCGTACTATTATTTACAAATCACTTAGACCGTGAAGAATATACAGTGTGTCAGGTCACGGACTAGCGATGTTCTAGATACTTATTTTAATACAAAAATACACTACACACTGAGGTATAATCCCCTCCCCATCTATGTGGCGGCTATTTTGTTTTTTTCTAGAGATATTCTCTACGTGTTTACGAAAAACTCATGTCTCTCAAAGTCTTGGTCTTACTGAGATAAAAATTGGCTCATTCGGAGGGCAACAATATTGTCTATCGTTTGTGTTACCAAAAAAATTGTTCACATACTCGTATCTTTAAAGAAAAAAAAAATTACTTCTAATAAATATCAAAAAATTATTCTAATCGGCCAATTATTGTAAATTACTGCAAAAGCAACCATTGAGTTATCACTAAACAAAGGCTTTCCGTGTTTGCGCATACGCTATGTTCAAACAACAGTAATTCTTAAAGTAATAACCATACAGCTGTAAATTTTATGCTGTATTGTAGCTTATCTCAAAATCTGACGATCCAGTAAAAAAATGAACAAGGTAAATGGGGTTGTTTTTGCAGCAATTTATAATTATTGGCCGATTAGCATAATTTTTTGATATTTATTTAAAGTTAATTTATTTTCTTTAAAGATACGAGTATATGAACAATTTTTTGGCAACGTAAACGATAGACACAATAGACAATATTGTTACCCTCCGAATGAGCCAATCTTTATCTCAGTAAGACCAAGACTTTGAGAGATATGAGTTTTTTTGTAAACACGTAGAGAATATCTCCAGAAAAAACGAAATGGCCGCCATATAGAGGAGGGGATTAGACCTCAGTGTGTAGTGTATTTTTGTATTAAAATAGCTGTATTATAAGTACCCAGAATATCGCTAGTTCATGATCGGATACGCTGTATAGACATTATCTAAAGCCAAAGAACTCGGCACAATGTAGAAATAAAAATGTAAATTATTAGTAATTCAAAAATTATACTCAGCTATTTTGTTCAGCTAACTTCCTAGTTGTTTTTCAGATATTTAAATGTAATATAAAAACTAAGCAGCCTCTAATGTGTGATCTTTTGAAAGTTTAGCATTGAAAAATCGGCTTAAGGATACAACTATTACTTTAAAAGCCTTTTTATTGATAGAGATGTGGTGAAAACACCGTTTACATACCGTTTCGGTTTAATTGATGTCACCTTTACATTTGAAAATGGCTGATGATTTGGAATGGACGTTACAAATTTCGGAAAGGTGAAAGCAAGTTATGTAATTAGTATAAAACATAAGATTAGATAATATTATTGATGAGATTATATATATTATAATACTAAAATAAATAGAAATGCATGTCGATGACTACAAGACATCTTCATATGTATTACTAGTTAGGTCACCTCTTAAATTACTTAATATAAAAACTGCATGACCTAAAGTTTATAAAATTTAGGGTTTTTCCGCGATTTATTAACGTCATTTGTTGTACGACTGCAAGTACAGTTTTTAAGAATGCAACGATTGTATTATGGTAAATGTTATTTAATAATCGGTAAAAAGCCCGGTAAGTGTAAACTTGCTGTGAAACGTACTATGAAGAGAAATTATTACAATTTATTAGCCGACTTCGAAAAAGGAGAAGGCCTACAATTCGATAGTATATTTTTTGTACATACCTACCGCGTAACACGCGATATTATCGCCGATTATGAACCGATTTTTAGTTTTATAGTTATATTTTTTTATGACACTAATATTTTCTCCTGTATCGTGCGGGCAGTTTACGTACATAAATTTAACAAGGAAAAACATCCAGAGCCGAAAAAAATATTTGTAGGGTACAAATACTTGTTCCGTGCCGGATTCGAACCCGCAGCCTTTAGCGCTGTAACTCATTACTAAGCCACTGCGCCACGGGGCTGGAATATTTTGAATGATCCTTTTTTATTTATACATCAGAGGTGGTTCCACAAAAATTTGGAGATAAAATTACAGCTCTAAAGTCGAAGCCGTAATTCCTCTATATACTATTAGTGCACCGACTTCAGAAAGTAATCCTTTTTAGTTCTTCGAACTTTTTTCTATCTTACTTGCAGTTAATCACGATTAATAACAATTTTACATCGTATAACTATTTATTATTATTTGTATGGAAGTACTATTTTATATGCCTGTGAATGTTGTGTGTTTATCAAATAAAAATATATTTACACTTCTTTTTTTAATCCACGAATAATAACAATAAGCCTTTTTTTAAAAAACAGCTGGCATAAATTACCCGTAAGATTTGTCTCTAGTTATCTAACTCATCAAGCACCGCTGCTCTATTACATCTATTCAAAATGGAATGAGGGTTTAGCATATTATTCAAACGGATTTCTCACCATTAACAAGTTAACAGATTGCAGTTTATGCAGGTGAGATTGAAATAATCTACTTAATTTCCAATTAACTTAATTTACATAAAAAATTTGTAAAAATAAATTTAACATTACTTTTACAATTTGTTTTATGTCCACCCAAAGATCTCGTGTATAAAGCTCCATTGTTTACACTTAGCGTGCAAACAAGATCTCAGGAGATGAGTGGAGCAAGACAAAGCCCGGCTCCTCGCAAACGTAACTTAGGGACGGACCCGAAACTCAGCGTAGACACCCTCAAAAGGTTTATACATCATGTTAAGTTTGACTTTCTCATTAAAAAAAAAGAAAACTATTTAATAGAACTTTCTAAAAGCATATCGATCAAATGAATGCATCTAAGTGCACAAAATTTATAACAAAGAGATTAAAGCTAAAACAACTTTTTAATGTTTTCCAGATATAATAATTATATTAAATGCTACTTAAATCCGTGCCACATGTAACAAAATATCGTCACCACGAAGTCCAATTCTTTAATCTAAAATTTTATGTTTTTCTTTAAATATGTGCAAAGTAAAAAGTTTTTTTTTATTTGTACTTGATTTAAATTTTCTTCCTATACATTTATTTCAGCGAAAAAAATATATATCAATAAACTATTAGCGTACACCATGTATAGCTCATACATATAGGCAAATTTAGAGCGCTCCACTGCAAGCCCACATCTCAGAAACTTCGGCGATCCTTAATGTAAACCTACTATTAACTATTCGCCTATGTTGTCATATTATCATCATTTTGGTTGTAAAATGAACATATATTACGTGTGTGGAAGGACGAGTTATATTTGTTAACGCTCGCCGTATATTTCACAGTACACAAACAAACTGTGTTCGATCCCCGCCGGCACCAATGAAATTTTCGATTACAATTTTGAATGTTGATTTACGGTATGCTCGTCGGTGAAGGAAAACATCGTGAGAAAACTTGCATGCTTGAGAAATAAGAAAAAAAATTATTTCGAAGACATGTGAAGTTCGCCAACATGCATTGGGGCAGCGGCGCAACAAGCGCGGCGGACACTTCCTTGCCATAAAACCCACTCAGAAACGAAGGGAGGCCTGTGCCCACGAGTGGGACGTATATACAAACAAGGCTTCTTAAAAATTAAATTAAAGTAAGTATGGTCATGTTGTGTTGGCTGATTACAGCCCAAGGCCACTTAAAAAACAACTTAAAAAAGCCTTTGGCGTAGAATATTGCTTCTGAATTCACCTATGTCTTGACATAGTTCTTATAGAAGCTAGCTACAAGAGGTAAAATAAAAATCTTGTAGGACCCTAAAAATGGTAAGATAAGCTCCCGTATTTTATTTCTTTGTTGGTACCTTTCGAGGAGCGTAGGGCATCTGCCGCTTGACGTATGTCTTGGATTCTTTCTTAACCTCATGCTAAAGTATCCGGCAATAATGTTTTTAACACTGGATGGAATTATCCTTCACATTTACTGATTTGTAAACTAATACCAGTTCGGAGCAGCATTGTTAATATTTTTATCTAGTGGTCTAAAACATTGCAACGACTTTACATTTTATTTCATTTTTATTTATTTATTAAACCCAAAACTTACTTAACAGAATTTTTTTAAAATCTTACACTAACGTATTTTTAGGTGTAAAGGTGACTTTACAGAAAAATCTTAAAATCATCTTAAAGTACGTAACTTTCAAGGGTGGTTTATGTATATGATTATAGACAGGTTATGGATATATTTAGCTTTAGTATTTGTGAGCGGCGGTGTTGTAATTTGCCACGCATTATGTAAAGTTCGTCACACCCAACCTCACGTGCGCTTGCACTCCACGGTACAGAAACGCGCCCTACGAAAAGCATCCCTAAAAAGTAATAAGTAATTGCTCCTAGTGATCTAATACAGTCCTGTGTTTGTAAAATCATCCAACAAGATCATTATAAAACCTCTAAGGAGTTGCCCACTCTCACCATTGTAGCCAGGCTTTGAAAAAGTGTATATATCGAATCAGTGATCTTAACAAGACTGAAGGAAGAGAAGATTCTATTTATCTATTCACTGTCCGTACGTGCATTTCTTTCCTTCTTTTTGCCGAATCGATTTAAGTAATGCCAACTAGTTGGCGAGTACTTAAAATTCCTATATTTAACAGTCTATCCATTGATTAATACTAGTCGTTGTCTAGTGGATAAAATTGCTGCACATTAAAACAGAGATATTATCTCTCATATATACATAGTTACTTACGAAATATAAAATAAAAGGTTTTTTGCCTCAACATAGCCGTGGTAGCTTAGATGGTTAACGCTCGTTGTAAACATAACAGAACGCGAGTAACCCGGGTTCGATTCCCGCCGGCACCAATAAAATTGTTAATTGCAATTTTAAGTGCTGATTTACCACGTGCTCGGTGGTAAAAGAAAACATCGTGAGGAAACCTGCATGTCTGAGGAATAAGAAAAAATATTTCAAAGACCCTTGAATAGAAAAACCATCTCAGAAATGAGGGGAGGCCTGTGCCCAGCAGTGGAACGTATATAGGCTGTAACTTTACTTTTTACTTTTATAAACTCTACAGATTATTGAAAGAGGAATGTTTGAAATCACAGAAGTAGCAATTTTTTGTTGACAACGTTATAAAATTAATTGGCGACAATTTCTACTCTGCTCGACTGTTTCAGACTGAGCACAAGGGCAATATGAACGTAAACAATGTTTTATTTAATTTAATATATTTATAATACATATTTTAAATAAATTATACTTTCCGCACTTTTTCTCCATATAAACTCTAAGAATGCTAAAATCACACACTCCTCCTTGCGCGCAATATGATTAAAAAGGGTTGCAAAGGTTTCCATTCACGTATTTATATATAGATTAAATAGATATGGATGAGTCAGTTAAATAATATTTATTTATTAACACTTATAGTTTGGTGATCCTAAATAAAGATACCAAGCCGCATGCTGTTTACTCGGTTTGGATGGGTGACGAACTTTATGTCTCATAGTTTTAGTTTTCTAAAAGTTTTTTTAGCTAAGGTCACTTATTTTATCCTATGTTCTTTCAATTAATCTCTCAATCTTTCTCGTATTACATTGTCTGCTTTCCTTGCTTCCGTGCATAGTGTCAGTAATTAATGTAACATATTTTTAATAATAAGGTGGACCTGGGCTTTGACTGCCGTGGCAAGGCAGACATGGTAGAAGCTCTGCCCCAGCGAAAATGTTCCACTGGAATTTAACCGACAAAACAGTGGGATATTCTGTTATTACGGAGTGTGCAGAAAGATTTGTTTTATAATTTCCATAGTGATCAAGATCAGATTCGCCTTCTAGTTGTCTCGACGAAGGATACTAGTCACTGGTTACACACTGTACCATCAAGTAATCTCGGCGCATTACTTGATGGGGAAAGCTTGCGCATAACCTTAGGAATCGGACTGGACGCGGCGATTTGTCAACCTTATCAGTACCCCTGTGGTAGCAGCGTCTACGAGTTTGGGCTCCACGGATTTTCATCTGAGTAAAGTGCTGGTAGATTTTCTTGTCACGATTTTTTGAACATCAACAACAACAATCCTATGAAATTTTCCTCAGTTTTAGAGCCTTGTAGAATATTTAGAGATGATGGCAAGAGACCCAACGCTACGACCTTAGTCCCTTTGAAGTAGAGCTTTAGCCCTAGTGTGGGATGCTACCTACGTAGGAACTTTGGCAGCCTCTCATCTCAGGGGTACCTCGTTTAGAACCGAACGCTATCAGATGAATCTCTGAGAGATGACGTATTAAATATTTGTGCGGTTTGCTGTAGAGACTATATATAGTGAAGTTCCTAAAGGAACTGTATCCGCGAATGGTTATTGCTGCTGGTGAAAAGAGGACTGATTATTTTTTCGTTCAGAGGCTGAATATAGCCGTTCTGCGAGAAAACGCAGCCAGAGTTCATTGAACGATACCACGGGGAGTGGCACTGTAAGATAATATCAGTTTTAATTTTAGTTTTTTATTACATTTTTTAATATTGTATACGACGTTATGTAATTAAATTAATTTCACTTTCTTTTTATTAAGTAATTAAATGTGTCATTAATTACATTACAATTATATGTCATCCCCTTTTGTAGGAGAGTAAAGTAAAAATGTTCTCCAGACTCAATTTGGTCACGGCGACTGCACAGGACAGCATTATAGTGCACGACTGTGTGCTCAAGCACAGTTACACTCTATTTCTTCACTATTGTAGTCCGTTGGAACAGTGACCCTTTTACTGGAAACGACACATTTTGTCTTAGTCCTCACGGGTGACAACGCATCAAAATCACAATGCAGATGCGTTGTCACCCGTGACAACGCATCTGCATTTTGATTCGTAATCGAGGATAGATGGAGATGTCTATGGCCCACAGCAACCACTTACCATCAGGTGGACTGTGTCCTCGTTTGTCACCATATTCTATAAAAAATAAGACCAAAAATTACTAATTTCATGATTCCGGGCTGCGAATAATAATTTCTTGACAGAAAAACCCAATTAATGATTTCGTCCCGACCTGGGATTCAAATCCGGGACCACATAATAACATTCGCGCTAACGACCACTAGACCATCGAAACAGTCTCTTCATTTTGTCTGTTAATTGTAAAGAATCGGGACCCTTTTTACTGTTAACGGGGCATTTCATCTTCATTCCATCTTAGTCCATGGTGGTGACAACATATCTGATTTGACAAACTTGATTTTTAATCAATGATAGATGTAGGCGTACATCCATTTACCACCAAATAGACTGTATTTTGTTTATGGAGTTATAAACGAGCACACATTCCACCTGATAGTAATTTAATTCTGAGGCCAACAGACATCTACATCTATCCTCGTTTAAGAATAAAAATGCACATGCGTTGTCACCCCTGAGGAATTCCTCGTTTCCAGTAAAAAGGGTCTCCGGTTCTCTACACGCACCATACATAGCAGCGTTGAGCTACTATTTTACGCTTTAATTCCGTGAGAGCGTGGTCCTTCCCCGGTCGAGCCGACCCATTCGTGCTACTGCCGTAATATAACTGCAGCATGGCTCTACGACATAAAAAAATTGTGTCTGTATGTTACCTTAAGTGTTATAAAAGCCGTTGAGATCTTTTTGGCATTTTTATAGTCGCGTCGTGCGACACCCACGCGAGGTAATGGGGTGATAGATTCTCTTGTACTATCACTACGCAACGGGAATCTTTTATTTTCTGCAAATGGGCCAAATCCGCAACGCTTGGCAGGTGTATATATGGTCACAATACCAGATGTCTCGTACTGTTAACACTGTTCTCCGTCGCCTTGCTATATGAATAATTAACAACTATCTCAGACGATGTAGTATATTATACCGCTTTCATTGGAAGACCACGCATGGTTCTAGCGATTCCGATACTCAACTCTTACGACGTCAGATTTTCTTACGCCGCCGGCTCACAGGAACGTGTAATTGGATTATAAACAAAAAATGTTATCAAATGTTTGTAAATCTACAAATAATAAGACATCAATTTATATATTTTTGATTAAGCTTGTAATCAGTTATTGAGTTTTTCCGTCAAGAAATGCACGGAGTCAGGAATTTGGCGGTGTCTTATCCCCGTGCCTCGGAAGACACGTAAAACCGTTGGTCTTGCGCTTGATCTCTCTCCGGTCATGTCAAATTACCGTCCCATCGGACTATGATAGTGAGGGAATAGAGAGTGCAGGTGCACTCTGCTTGCGCCCACACGTGGGCACTGCAGTCCCGTCCTGCACCGATGGCTAGTCTCCGTTGAGGTTGGCCGCCGTGACTGAAATTCGGTCTGGAGAACATTAAGTTTCCACCGATAAGCATTATTTGCTAAGAATCAAATGTAAATGACATCAGATTTATTGTAGAAAAGTCAGTATAATAGCATGTTTATTTAATGTACTGGATTTAGTACTTGACTTTCAAGGGTGGTTTATGTATATTACTATAGATAGACTATGGATATATTGAGCTAATATCGTATTCGTGAGTGTGACATTTCACACGGCGGCGTTGTAATTTGCCACGCATTATGTAGAGTTCGTCGCACCCTGCCTCACGCGCGCTTGCACTCCATGGCACAGAAACGCGCCCTACGAGTAGCATCCCTGCCTGTTAAGTGAAATATAAATAAAATTAGCACTGATCGCATTAACGTCATAAGCGTAAATTATACGTGCTTTAAACGTTAAAGACTATGTAATATATAGCTTCATATATTAACACATTTTAAAAGTGTAATAGAAGAGACATTAATCGAGTAAGAAGTATTTAAAATAACTGCTATGGCTGGAACATGGTTCGCTTTCCCTACATTAAAAATTATTTCGTCATTATAGCCATCCTATTAATGAATCACAAATTTCACTGCTGAATTAGAAGTTTAATACATTACGTATCAATTTCAACTTTAAGCCAAATCCATAGATTAAGTTTGAAGGTGGAAATTCTTAACATATCTTATCAGGTGCCAACGTATAAAAGTTTACGATAAAACATCTTACAGTGTGAGTTTCCTTATCTTTGTATAAAACTATTCCAATGTCCTTAGAGAAATGAGTCAAAGTTATAACTTTGTACAGGCTAGTAATGCCTGTTTTCTTTACTCCTTTAAAACAATCTAATACCGCGAATTCTTTTGATAAAAATCCATTTCGAACCGAAACGAAGGGAGATAATTATGATACTTCGCGGCTTTCCTTGGAGGCCCCAAAGACGATCAGTAAAGTCGTTTAAGTCCATTTCAGTGGGAAAAAAGGAAAGATCTTTGAAAAGGATTCACAGCATTAAAATTATCCGCCTGTTACACCGTCTGGTAATGAAATAATGTGTATTACATTATTAATACAAGGAGACACATTAATTACGTTTTCAACAATAGTTTAGCTACTAACGACATTATTTACTACAACATACATAAACTGGTGCATAAAGACATAAAATAAGCTATTTTCTGTGATAAAGATTTTGTGAATCGTTTAATAGGTAATAAACTTTTGAAGCAAGTAAAACAATCAGTTTTAACAGTAATAGCGTTTTAAAAGTTATGCAATAAAGCTATGTCGGTAGTGGCGGCGTAAGAAAATCTGTTAGCCCATAGCACCTCTGATGGTCGTAACAGGCGACAGAGTAAATTTAAACAGCAAATGGACAGCTTTGTCTTTCTGTTAACAACTCATATTAATAGAAAAGCTGCAGTTGCCAGCTCGCCTACCAATCGCGGCAGCTATAGCAGTTAACACTTTTATTACCTTGTTACTAAATCATCAAACAACACTTATTGGTAACAAGTATAACGCGGTGTTGCCCAACTTTACAACAACTACGAATATTTGTGAGGTAATCTATCGGGTATACCTCAAAATTTGCAAACGACTTTGTACAACCAGTGCGTGTTGCCAGAGATGACTTATGGATCTGAGACGTAGTCATTCACTGCTGGCCCTATGAGGAACCTCAAGGACGCTCAGCGAGCTACGGAGAGGGCTATGCTATTTCTCTGCTCGATAAACTTAGATATGAGGATATCCGCAATAGAACCACAGTGACATAGCCCCACGGATTATCAAGTTGAAGTGGCAATAGGCTGGCCATATAGCTCAAGAACCGACAACCGATGGTGAAATCATATTCTCGAGTGGCAGCTTTGTAGCCGTAGCAAAGTGTAGGGCAACCTCCCACTAGATGGAGTGACGACCTGGTAAGACATGCAGAAAGTATATGGATACAGGAAGTCGATGGATGCAGATGGCACGGGACTGTGCTTTGCGACATTCCTTGGGGAGGCTTTTGTTCAGCAGTAGACTTGTGAAGGGCTGTAATGATGATGATATTGAATCCATCGGGTAGGGATTTGCTCAGCAGTGGGCTTTTGATAGACTGTATTGAATAATGATACGTAATTACAGTCGTAAAATTACTAGTTCTAATTATGAAATATATTTAGTAAAAACAAAAACAGTAAATTTTCAAAATGTATCGATTTCCTTTTCGGTGTAAAGGCAGTCTGCTGTAAGCGTTAAGGAAAAGGGGCAGCTGAAGGGGAAGGTTTCTGTAAACGGAACAAAAACACCAGCGTTATTAGCGAGATTGTTGTAATCTGACTAATCTATTTTGGCAAAGGGGGCGCCCGGTGGTTGGCGGAAGTGTCAATTAATAGATAAACATTTCTTGTGACTTGCAAGGAAACGGGATAGATGATATATTTGATTGAAGCAGCAAAATTCTACTCTAGGTTCAAATGGTATATAACCACTACTTAACTTTGTTCGTTAGTAGTATGCCCTACAAACGCAGCATTTATATTGCGAACTGTCTCTGATGTGTTATAACCACGTCGGAACTTATATTCAAAAATCACTCTGGGTTTTGAAGTCTTCATGTATTACGAAAAAATTGAAAGTCAAACAGGTACTATTACTTTGAATTCATATTCCACTCTTCAAAGTACAAACTTCATATTGTAATCTCTATCACTACCTTTCATTACGTCGTTAACCATTGTCTAGAGTATATTCATTCCTTTATTATTAATTACAACCTACCGAAAATTACCACAAATGGCCTCGGGGGATTTTGTCATACTTAGTTTCCACGCTTGAAAGGTGGGTTGACTACGATAGTTTGTTTCTTTCAGTAGTTATCGGGAATATGTTATTGCCCATCTCATATGATAGATGTGGGGGAGTGGATATTTTTACGTCGCAATCATACAGCATATAATGTATACCGTAACCAAAGTTAACAGATAGTAAAATTTGCTATACAAATATATGGCGTTTAGTAACTGAAACTTATATTTGAGAGTAATAGAACGAGTGATCGAGAAGATCACGCCGTGGTTAGAAGAATTTCACTTGCATACTATTTAAAAATTCACATGCATAGTTTATAATGTATGTTTATTGCACAGGAGACCGCTTGCTCGACATCCCCTGCAACGTTTGTGGAGACAGAAGCTCGGGGAAACATTATGGCATTTACAGTTGCGACGGTAAGTTTCACACCCTATTCCAATATATTCAATGTTTATTCATTTCGTGATTGTCATTAACATAGAGGTTAATATGTTCCTAATAAAAAATCCTTTATCCGATTTATAAAATTAACTTATCCAAAAAAAAATTCGTAACTACGAGATTAATTCAAAAAAAAAATCCCCGATTGGATGAATCTCCGATCAATAACAGTTTGTGATTTAGTTTTTGGAGAAAGATTTTCTTAATCATTTTCGGTTTATTCTGCGTTTTAATATCACCGTATTCTCGTTTGTAGGTTGCTCTGGTTTCTTCAAGCGGTCCATTCACAGAAACCGTGTGTATACGTGTAAGGCCGGTGGAGACATGAAGGGTCGCTGCCCGGTGGACAAGACTCATCGGAACCAATGCCGCGCCTGCAGACTCGCAAAGTGCTTTCAAGCAAATATGAACAAAGATGGTAAGTCATATCTCTATTATGATATATTTACGTACTCGTATATTGCAATGCTCAGATCAACTTAAAAATAAAACAGGAACGCTCCTAAGTGCCCACTTGAAGCTATTTCTTTATGGTAGAGGTTAATTCAGAGATATTTTACTAACGGCGCCATCCGATAGACCGGGTAAATGCACCTACATCTGTACATTTTACGTACACAATAATTAATCTCAAGTCCAAAGTTAGATTCAAATCGAGACTATTATACGTATAAAATAATCTTAATCTGAACTCAATTTTGGATGACAATACAATATTTATAGATGCAAGCAATGAAAGAAAAAATAAATTTAATAAGTAATATGAAAAGTAGAGTTAAATAATATACCGTTATTTGAATAATCTTTGGTGTGTCTGTTAGTGATTGTAAACTAAGCAACTTGATTGATTGAGGTTATAATCACTATAGATAGTTGTTATATAAAGACGATAGTTTATAGATATGCTAGGTTCTGATACGTAACGCTATAGCCATTATCACAATCACGTGTTCACAATATACGTTTGCTTAGTGCAAAAAAATAAAATCACAAAATCCGAACCCTATATAAGGTAATAGATAAATAATATCTAGTTATATCTGAGTGAATCTCATCGCGCCACCTACCGGCAAGGGCTGAACAACGTCTGCCAGGCCAGTTGTTTTCTGTATCATTTTTATATTTTACATAAATAAGCGCCTCCACTAGCTAGAGTGACGAAATGGTAAGACATGCAGAAAGTCTATGAATGCAAGTAGCTTAGAACCGTGTTCATACAAACTATAGTACCAAACGCTTGTGTTGTGTTGTCTCCTGTTTTGACCCATTTGTTATGCCTCTCAACTAGGATTCGAATAGTGCCCAAATATTTAAAGCATCTTCTTTTCGGTTTATAATAATAATAATAATAACCCAACCAGATGACAAAACCAGATAAATACCACCCAATAATAATAACCCCACCGTTGACGACATGGTGGGGCTTGTGTGCTCCAATGAACTCTAGGTTTATGCCGGTAGAGTCTACTCATGCCGAGATAGATCTAGGGTGAGGAGGCAGACCAAAAGAGACACAATCCAAGCCAAGGTCGCATATGCCGAGGGTTGCATGACTACGGGAGAGTGTAGTCGATAGTATGCCAACTCTGAATAACAGAGGACCTCCAGTTTTATTTACCCTTGCCGCCGTGAACGCAGCATAGCCCTGCGGTGGTATGTACGGGGGTATGTTCCCTAACTACTCGTGGGAATAATATGGTTACTAGATTTAAAACAAAAAAAACATACTCAAGGCAGCCTGCCTCAGAGAGATGACGAAAGTTCACATTGCACGTCGTCATCTGCATCATCTCTTTTTCCATCAATTCCATCATCATCACAATCGTTCTGCGTCGCTCCGGCGACGTCATCATGATCAATCGGTATACGCTCAGCGGATGTTGTACAGGAGAATTTTGTCGATGAAACTGTACCCACCACTAGCACTGCAACAACTCGTAGGAAATGGAGTATTGAAATGAATAAATTCGTCCTACGCTTCTTCATCTTACTCTTACTAATATGGACACTAACAAAAATGCATACCTCTTCACACTAAGTTTTTAGAAAAATACCTAACTATGCAAGTAAGCCGACAAAGAATAGGTGACCAGCGTAGGGCACAAAAGAAATTATTGCCACAGAACACAATAGATCGGATTTATGAGGAAGTCAGAGCCGAACTACAAATGGTTCAGACTTAAATACAGCAACACTTTACACAATCTAAAACACCAAATAAAATAGAACCCTGAGTTAATTAGTATATATTATACTATCAAGCAACTAGAAACAAATAAGACAGCCTATAGAAAATAGCTACATAAAGAATTTATAAACATACTAGCTTGCCAGGCAGACGTTGTTCTGCCCTTTTCAACTACAATTGGTCATATTCTATTAAAAAATCCTTAAATTCGCAAAAAAAAAATTGTGGGCGAAAAAACTATCCTATCTCTCAAGTTGGACCAAACTGCACACAGTGTGCAAATTTAGGAGTCCATCGCGGACAAACAACGTGACACGCAATTTAATATTAAGATATCCAGAATTAGCACATATAACAGAGCATAGACTATCTGATCAAATAAGAACGATTGTTAATAACAAATATATTAACAGCAATAGACTAGAAGAAACTGAAAACCAGGTAGAAACAGAATTAAGGAAAAGCTACACTAACACACAAAATACTGAATACATAAATAATGAACATTTGAACACACAACCGCAAAACAACTTAGAGCAACTTGATGAATACATCTATACCTAAACACTCAACACACAATAAGTTACACCTCTGGTATAGTTACAAACACCTTGCCAATAAAAGTACCCCTAAACGATAGCATAAGTACTAACAACGTATCGCATACCCTGTTAAATACAGATGATGAAAATTTCTTAAGCAACATAGATATTGACCAATGTCGGCCTACGCAAAATAACTTTGATGCTGCTCCAGAAATTAACTCAAGTATAGAAGAAATGTTTGTTCAAGCTCAACGATATTTTACAGATACACACCCTACTAATAGGCCATACATTCCCAAGCAGAAGTCGTCTAGAAGGTTCACTGCTATAGTTACATACATAAACAATGTCATTCTCCCTAAT
>DWHP01000259.1:0-21944 GCA_018247895.1 Parnassius honrathi
GATTTGTTTTCCGCTGTCGCCTTTTATGACACCCACGGGATTATTATGGGGTAGTGTTAATTCTTACAGCGTCGCATGGTTACTCTGTTACCGTCTGATACAATTTATGACTTTTTCATTAATTAATTATCTTCACTCACTCACTCAACGAATTAATAAAAAGTCCATTGCCTCCCCTTATATATTGCCTCATAGGGGGATATTGTGTACAGTTGCCACGTTTGGCAGATGGGTTGGCAACTGCAACTTTTATTATTTTGAGTTGTTGTCAGGAGGATGCTGCTGCACATCACCTGTTTAATTTCCCTCTGTCACATCTTACGACACCTATGGGACCTTACGTATGCAGAAACTGCTAGATAAGTTTACTTAAATTATTTCTATAGCATAATGTCACATGGAATCTTGCTATGGGGTAATGTCACTGATGTTGAAACTATATTTGTTTTGCAGAAGTTAGACATAAGAGCAATTTATAACCTAGGACGCATCTGCATTTTGATTATTAACCGAGGGTAGATGTAGATATCTATGGGCCACAGCATCCACTTACCATCAGGTGAGCTGTGTGTAGAGCACCTGTTTGAGATCCCATAATTAATAAAATTAAAACCAAACCCAAGCATACCACTGCAAGACTTCAATATACTATAAGCTCATTCTGCGTAGATTGGACCAAAAGTTCATATTTTAAAACTGCCGGGCTAACTATGACGTTGGGACGTCAAACAACTCAGTCCCGCGTGACCATGGGTAAAGTATGAGTATAAGTATGTAAAGCACCCGAAACATCGGGAATAAAAAATTCCCGATGTATCGCGTTCGCGTAAATATAAGGAAATTGAATATAATTTAAAATTTAAAAAAAAACCCGGAACAAAAAGAGTTGATGACATGTCAACTTTCAAACAAAAAAAATTAATCTAAATCATTTAATCCGTTTGGGAGCTAAAATACTCCAATTCTTGCGTCAGGGGCTAAAACTGGTTCTATTCTATCGTATGCTATTCCTGCATCAATCATTGTATGGTTTTTCTGTACCACCTGATATTATATCTACAATCGTAGATAAATTCTTAAAACCAGTGAAATATTTTAATAGCTGCAATGTGTTTTCTAGGCGGGACAATCTTCGGTCGATGTTTCAGGTTTTATCACAACTGTCATGAAACCACTTAAGCCTTTGCTGAGTTGGCGACCTGCCAGCCACGACTATGTTCTACAAGGCACTAACATTATGATTCAAGTTGCTGTATCTAAAATATAATAATGTGATTTTATCGAACTGTTTAAGTTTTAGTTAGATTACAAGTAGACTATGTTTTACTACTAAGTCTTTAACCATTTTCAAGAATTTGTGATGTGATACCTTAAATTAGAACTAGGAGATATGGTAAGGATATAAGATGGCGAGCGAACGCAGGAAATAGAGTAAATGGGGCTCTACACTCCATTGTGGAAAGTCAGATGTGTCAAAAAAGGCA
The DNA here is from genome assembly GCA_018247895.1 of Parnassius honrathi. Taxonomy (NCBI): domain Eukaryota; kingdom Metazoa; phylum Arthropoda; class Insecta; order Lepidoptera; family Papilionidae; genus Parnassius; species Parnassius honrathi. The sequence continues at coordinate 1,485 of DWHP01000259.1, forward strand.
CGTATGGCAATTCATAATGCTATGTCAGTCCTAACTCTAACGTATGATAGTGAAAGTTGTGTGTGACAGAAGAAGCACGAGAGTAGAATAAACGCAGTAGAAATGCTGTCGTTAAGAAGTAGGTTAGGGCTGAATCTAAGTGACAGGGTGAGAAATTGTGTGATGAGAGAAGAGTGTGGTAGATGATGATGTGCGAAGATGATCTTGTGACGAGGATTAAGACAGGAATGCTTGCGTGGTTTGGTCATGTAGAAAGAATGAATGAGGAAAGAGTGACAAAGCAAATTTATGTTGCAGAAGTGAACGGCAGAATCAATAAGGGACGTCCTGGGTGAACGAGTGTCGACCAAATACGAGATATATTGAAATTGGGCCAAATTAAGGATACCCTTAACCGACGAGCATGTATGCGTTACCTACGCATACGCATACGCATATGAATGTGGAGAAAGCGACAGGGGTGTGTCAGGATCGCGCCAAATGGAATTCTTTAGTCTCTGCCCACCCCTCTCGATGACGGGTGAGTGCTTATGTATGTATGTATACTTTAAACTAATTATTTGCGTTGCATCGGGTACGAGTAGGTTGGGACGAGTGCGTGTCTCTAGGTTTCTACGTATACCATTACGGTTACATCCTATTAAAGCCCACTGCTGAACAAATACCTACCTCATAAATCACTCATAGGGGGTATATTTGCCATAGTTGAACGCCTGGCATGCACTGCTGCCCATCATCTGATTTGTTTTCCGCTGTCGCCTTTTATGACACCCACGGGATTATTATGGGGTAGTGTTAATTCTTACAGCGTCGCATACTGTAGTGTATAATTAATGTAAAATTACAGCTTATTGATGTCGAAAATACTGGATGCAGACCTCCCCATTTCTGAGAGCTTTATCATAGCTGGTGGATTAGTGAACACAGCAGCAAATGTGCGAAACACCTTCGACGCTAACGCCCATCGAATGTCTCGTTATTTTACGACTAGCGTAAGTGATGTGGTTATAACAAGTATGGGACACCACGAGATCCTAGTGGTATTTCTCATATTCGCCTCATAAGACAACCACGAAATAGAAGCGACGGTAGCCGAAATGGCAGGGCACGGACCGCGAACTCAAAAGATCGTAGATTCGAATCCGCCATTCGACTACTGTGGTGAACCATTCCTAACACAAGCGTTTTAAGCTTACCAGGAGTGGTTAAAGGGAATATTAGTGATGTTGATAGCATTGCTAATATTTTTATTTAAAAAAAACGGAGTGATGGATGCTTTTATGTAGCTACTACACACACACGCACACACACACACACACACACACGCGTGCGCACTCACTCACGCAAGCTCAGCGCACACGCACACGCACACGCACATGCACGGCAGACACATATACACACACGCACGCGCTCCACACAGTAGTTAATATTATTTTTCTATTACGTGATTTTAACAGCCACAATTTAAAACCAACGCGATGCATGAATTAATGCAGACAGGAAACTTATATTATCGAAAAACTATAATATAGTTTGTATAATGTCGTTCATCACGATTGACGACGCTCCATGATTGCAGTAGTATTAATCATAATGTTGTAATAATTACTATTAATCCGTCGAATAAATGTAATAAGTTTACCCTTCCGTTCCAACATATAACATCCGTTAATGTATTCACAAGTTGGAATGATACTACCGGTATACTGCTACCGGTATACAGCCGTGTAGTGTCGTAGTTATCGTAAGAAGTGACAGAGCGCTACTAAAGCAGGAGATGAGGAGCAGCATCGTTCTAACGATATTTTTATATTAAATAACTGCAGTTGCCGCATGCTTGTCAATCGTGGTAACTATGGCAAATATAATACTAATAATAATATCCTCCAGACCGAATTCTCTCTCTATTCCCTCAATCTCGTAATCCGATGTGGCGGTAAACCGACACCACCGGAGAGAGATCAGGCGCAGGATCAACGGCTTTACGTGCTTTCCGAGGCACGGGGGTGAGACACCGCCAACTTCCTGACTTCGGGCAATTACTGAGAATTTCTTGACGGAAAAACTCAATAATTAATTTTTTGGCCCGACCTGGGATTCGAACCCAGGACCTCATGATCAGCAGTCGCACTACTACAACAGCTAGACCAACGAGGCAGATACAAGCCAACCTATGGGGAGGCCTATTTTCAGCGGTGGATTTCTGATTGGCTGTAATAAATGACTGAATAAGCCACGCCGCAGCTATATTGTGGTTGTAGCACGAATGGGTCGCTAGGGGAAGAACCACGCTCTCACGGGATACTAGCGTAATATAGCAGCTTAATACTGCTGGGTTTCGTATGATGAGTGTAGAGATCCGGAGACCCCTTTTTTACTGGAAACGAGGCATTCCATCTTAGTCCTCAGGGGTGACAACGCATCTACGTTTTGATACTTAATCGAGGATAAATGTTGATGTTTATGGGCCACAGCATCCACTTACCATCAGATAGACTGTGTGCTCGTTTGTCACCCCTAGTCTATCAAGAAAAAATACTGTGGCAGCTGTACTATAAGTAGCTTTACCAAGTATAAGGTATAAAAAATATGAATTAAATTGTAGGTGTACACTTCGTTGAAAAGTCTAAATTGGTTTCGCAAATGCGGCAGTCACAGCGTTTGTCGTTTCGCAAATTGATATTAAAAGTGTACATTTAAGCCAGTAGCGACTGTTTGCCGTGTTGCATCAAATTACGTTCAGAATAGGGTACTCAGTTATTAATATATATAAGTTTATTTTAATTTAATTCAAAAGACACACATTTCACAGTAGTACTTGATAATCCTAGTACCTGATGTCTATTACCTTTGACACAGCTTCTAATATCAATGCAAATTAAAAAAGAAGTCAACAACGACTTTAAAAGTATTGTTGTTGTTTACGATGTTTAGCAAATACCTTACGAGGGAGTTTATTTCCGCATACTACGTTCAAATACTACAACATATTTTAAAACTTCGTCCTGAGAAATATCTGTCTTTCCTTTTCTGTACCTATATTTTTAGCTGTAAGTTATAAAGATCCGCAACCGCATATCATCACGTGGTTTTGAAACTAAAAGAGTGGGTGGGCTGCACAATTTTCCTAATAACAGCTCAAAATAATTAAAAAAAACTGCGGTTGTCAACCAGCCTGTCAAACGTGGCTTAACAGGCTAGATTCAACTTATGTCAGAGGCCTATGGTCAGTTGTAGGCGTTTGATTGGCTGTATGGATAATATAACTCCAAAAGGTAATGGTAAATGTATTACAACTGTTTTATTTAGTAGAATAAGGGTGACAAACGAGCATATACAGTCAACCTGATGGTAAGTGGATGCTGTGGCCTACAGACATCTACATCTATCCTCGATTAAGGATCAAAATGCAGATGCGTTGGCACCCCTGAGGAATATACACTAATATGGAATGCCTCATTGCCAGTAAAAAGGGTCTCCGGTTCTCTATACTCACCATACGAAACACAGCAGCATTGACCTGCTATTTTACGCTGGTATTCTGTGAGAGCGTGGTCCTTTCCCGGTCGAGCCGACCCACTCATGTTACTACCGTAATCTAGCTGCAGCGTGGCTCTACCACGGTTACGGTTGTAAGGCTTTTCATCATATAAAAAATAAGCATAAAATATATATTTCAAAAAGCGGAAATTGTTCTACTAATTACAAAGCTCTCGCGAATAATTAACATAGAGACGTGTAGAACAGAATTGACTTCCGGTTCCACGAGAAATTGCATAATAAGCGTTGAATATTAGAACAATTCACGTACAAAGCCGTATCTAATAGACTACGAAAACTGTTTTTAAGTTAATTACATTATTAATTTGATGATTCTATTATACAACCATGATAGCTTTAGGGTCAGTCTTTATCCGAGTGACCCAACTTCACACTAAAAATATTTTTATAGAATATTAGAAACGCTATAAACATTACTAATATTCCCTTTAACCACTCATGGTAACCTTAAAGTGCTTGTGTTACGAGTGGTTCACGCCAGTAGTCGAATGACAGGTTCGAACCCACGACCTTTTGAGTTCGCGGTTCGCGCCCTGCCATTAGGCTACTGTCGCTTAACTTATACTAAAAATGTTAACTGCAACCTTTATTGCACATTCAGTGTTTTCGCTTACACAAAACATCGTTTCAGGAAACCTGCATGTCAGGGAAATTCAAAATATTTCGAGTGTATGTGAATGTGAAGTCTGCAATCTGACTGAAACCGCACGGTGAACTCTTTCTTGTTTCATAATCCCCGCAAAACCGAAAACTGCGCTTTCCCTGGTTGCGTGTACAGTTGTAGGCTTGCTTTACTTTTTCTTTAGATTAAAATATTTTTTACTTATTTTTTGCACTGCTTGACTTCAATACGACTTGATATGTACCGATGTAAGTCTTAAAGAAATCTATATCAAAAACCACTGTTATTCATAGCCCGCTTATAGGTTGACTTGTAAAGGGGATACTTGTCGTAGTTACCACCCTTGACAAGCAGGTTGGCAATCGCATTTTCATCTTATTCTAGACTAGAAAGATGCTCCTACCCATCTTCTGTTTCTTACGACACCTACGCGACCGGAAGATGGAAAGACAGATATTGGCAAAGTATTACACGCTAATTATTTACATTTAAATTATTATTTCTGACAAATTTCGTATTGTTTATATAGGTGCGTTGCAGTAGCTTAGATAATAAGTTTCGTTGCTTTAAAATGTCATGGTAGCAAGTAAACCGAGTTCGATTCCAGCAGACACCTATGAAAATGTTTTTGACGATGAAGGAAAACCAAGAAGAAACCTGCACGTCTGAGAAATAAAAGAACATGTTGAGGGAGTCCACCAGCAAACGTTGGAGCTGCGTCACCCCTTCCTACTACAAAAATTTCTCAGAAATGAGGGGGAGAGTGCTCAACAGTGGCGTATATTTAAGCCGATTCTTTATTATGTACTTTCTTTAATAAAAAGTATGTAATAAAAAGCAATAAGTAAGTGTTTCCTTTTTAAGGCATTCATGTTTATACAAAATGCTCCACTTTACGGTACAGCTACATTAAATGAATAATTAGCGTTTCCATAGAAAGTAACTGCAGGTTTTTTGCCTTAACATTTCTCTAAGAATTCTACTTTACGCTAGACTTATCAAGTATGCTACTTTCTTCCGATAACGTTAAAGTTTTCTTGAAAAGAATTAAATGAAAATACTTAAAACATTAGAGAATAAGCACTCAGCTTCTAATTTTTAGTGCACCAGCAAATCCCCGAGAAATCAAAATACCAACTTAACAGTGGTAGAACCACGCGGTAGTTTTTGCTGTTGCACGCATGGACCAACTTGAGGCCGCGTTTCGTCTGGTGAGAGCAGATGGCCGCATGCCCAATTCCCCCTCCCCTCCCCCATCAACATGGTAGTGGAATTAAATGCAAGACTACTGTTTTTGTCCCTGATGTGATACTTCAAGGTAAAGTAAAAAAGTAAAGTTACAGCCAGTATAAGTCCCACTGCTGGGCACAGGCCTCCCCTCATTTCTAAGAGGGTTTTAGGGCGAGGAAGTATCCGCCGCGCTGCCCTAATGCGTCTTGGCAAACTTCACATGTCTTCGAAATATTTTTTCTTTTTCCTCAGACATGCAGTTTTCCTCACGATGTTTTCCTTCACCGCCGAGCACGTGGTAAATCAGAACTTAAAATTGCAATTAACAATTTCCTGGCGGGGATCGACCCCGAATTACTCGCGTTCTGTTATATTTTCAGCGAGCGTTAACCATCCACTACCTACCACTGGGTATGGAACTTTCTTAACCTTCTTCTGTGGTGCCCATCGGAGGCAGATCTCAGCCATAATTTAGTCGCCCCTGTAAAATAGCATCATGTTTCAAGCAGGAGTGATACCGGGTCTGGGGAGATGCATCAACGTCCCGGTATGTAAACACCAGCATCCTAAAAAGTAAGACTAATTTAAATCCAGGTCCTTCAAAAGAGTCACTGCCAAGGCAAAGTCAGAGCAGAGTAAAGGCAGAACTGGCGAGAAATTAGTTCGCCATCCTTCTGGAACCCGTGCATTCCGGTCTCTCTCCAAGGCTGACCAAGGGAATTTTTGTCAACCATCTCTTCCATCTCTGCACAGGATTGACGACTCACTGGCGCTTGCCGCAAAAGAGAAAGCCAATCTGCTAGGCTCTTTACTTGCGTCCAACTCAACTCTCAATGACGGGGGAAGCAAACCGTCGACTATCCCGCGGTGTGAGTGCTCCATTCCGGATGGGCGGTTCACACAGCGATAGGTTCGCAAAGCACTCCTCTCCCTGGACATCCATAGGTTGAGTAGGCCTGACGGAATCCCCACAATTGTGCTGAGGGGGTGTGCTCCAGAGTTAGCACCGTTTCTAACGCGTCTTTTTCGGTACTCCTACTCCCTAGACGTAGTCTTAAAATCGTGGAAGACGGCTTTCGTCCACCCGATCCCTAAAAAACTAAACGCTTAGATCTGTCAAACTACGGGCCTATCGCCATTGTCTCCTTATTCTCAAAAATAATGGACTCCATTATAAAGTGCCAGCTCATTCGGTGTTTTCGGTTTAGTGACCCCCAATACGGTTTACGTCGGGGTCTTCGGTTTACGGGGGAGTGATCTTCTTGTTTACCTGACACATAGATGGGCGGAGGCAGTAGAGTCCAAGGGGAAAGCATTAGACGTTAGTTTAGACATTGTGAAGGTCTTCGATTGGGTTTGACACAAAGCGCTTCTTTCGAAGCTGCCTTCTTATGGGCTTCCCGAGAAATTGTGCAATTGTATCACCAGCTTTCTTGTAGATAGGGGCATCAAGGTCGTTGTGGACGGTGCATGCTCCGATTATAAGCCTATTAAAGCTGGCTCCACAAGTCTGCGTCCTATCACCAACGCTGTTTCTTCTGAATATCAATGATAGGTTGCAAACCGGTAACATTCATTGCTATGCGGATGAAAGCACTGGTGATGCTCTGTACACCGGCTGTGCCAATATTTCTCGAATAAATCTCGCCCAGTTTAATCCTCAGAAGACACAAGTTCGCGCTTTTACCGTTTAAAAAAACCCCTTTATCGTATCTCCTTAGTTTCAAGTCACTCCCCTTGTTGCTTCAGCCAGTATTGGAATCCTCGGCGTAAACATATCGAGTGACGTGCAGTTTCGTGGTCACTTGGAAGAGGAGGCCAAATATGCCTCTAAAAAGCCTTACAGTATTTTACGCCAGCACACCGTCTGCAACTTTACAAGGCGCAGGTTCGGCCTCACATGAAATACTGATCCCATCTCTGGACTGAGGTTCCCAAGTGCCAGCTCCTTCCACATGACCGCACCCAACGCAGAAAGGCTCAAATCGTCGACGACCGAGTGCTATCCGATCGGTTCAATTCAATGGCGCTGCAAAGAGACGTTTCATCTCCTTGCATTTTCTTTCGCATTTACCACGGGAAGTGCTCTGAGGAATTGTTCGGATTAATCTCAGCCGCCAAACTTCATGAACGTACTACTCGGCAAAACTCCCGATCTTATCCACACTATCAGAATGCATAGCAGTCTACCAGTGTACGTTTCACTAGGAGTTTTCTTCCGCGTGCCACCTTTCTGTGGAATAGTTTACTACCGGATTTTTCCCGAACCGTTAGGACTAAGAGCTTCAAGAAAAGAGCTTACTCCTTTCTAGAAGGCCGACAACACACCTGCTATTCCACTAGTGTTGCAGTTGTCATAGGCGGCGATAGTTACTTAACCTCAGATGAACCGTATGCTCGTTTGCCCCCTGTCCTATAAAAAAATTTCGATCCCCCCGCCACCAAACTTGACTTCGGATTTATGCGCGGCATTTAATAAAAACACCGTGAGGAAACCCGCACGATTTGTTATGAATAATATTTTTGGAGGACATACAAATTCAGCAAACAAGCACTTGATGGCGTGGCGGACCCTTCCTGTCCTCGACCCTTTCCAAAATTAGTAAACTAAAAGTTTTAAATAAAAAGTTTATTTTATTATTGTTGATGTAGCCTAAGATGGTAAAGCGCACTGACTTAACAAAAGCTTATTCACTCTTGTCTTGAAGACGAGAGAAGAGATGAAAACACAGATGTTAGCAAATTATTCCACTCCCGTACGCATTATAAACGTTGTAGCAAACCATTTGGTTCGAATGCGTAGCAAGTCAACAACGTTTATGTTTTAAATCTCTGTTAGTTACATATTAATTAATGGTAAAAAATTATCTTAATAAGCAACTATTTAGTGATAATCCCAAATTAATCCTATATAATTGTTACCTATGCATTATATAACCTATGCATTATATACCTATGCACTATATAATTGTTACATATGCTTTATGTTGTCGTTCTGCGTGACGTACCATAATATGGTTTAGATTTGGATAAAATTATTGTTGCGCGTCATAATTAATGCCCGTTACATAGTGAATTACCACTAGCGCCATCGAATATTGAGTAGCAGAATTAGGAAAATAAAGATCTTTATAGAAAGTTCCATATTAGAACTTTTACACCTAGTCAGTTGGGACCGGTATGTACTCGAACATTCTAGATGTTTCGGTAAAAGGCCGGTAAGGACCGCGACCGAGGTAGTATTGAATTGGTTACGCAAGCGAATAATTCGAAGCGATATAACTATTAAATATAATATAAATATTACTTTTATTTATCATCATCGTTATCATCATTACAACCCATCACGAGTCCACTGATGATGAACATAGCCCTTCCTCAAGAAATGCCTTAACAACTTTTATTAATTTTATGTATTTCTTTACGTGTTAATGCGGTATTAAAGTAATAAACTAGATTAAATGAGAACGGGTAGCGTAACGTGACTTTGACAAGTCAAAAGGAAAGCCCAACGTTTAAGCTTCACGTCAAAGGTGTGCAGAAAATAAAATGTGCAATCCACCCTTAAAAACTTGTTATTAAAATAATTTATATGAATTTTAACTTAAATTAATTACAGATAGGAAGGCGATAAAAAACTTTAAGTCGTCGCTGTGCAGTATTTATTTTAAAAACTAAATGTTGTTTGTAACGAAACTCCAATTATTTCCGTTTTATTATTTACAGATCGTTAGCAAGCAAGCGTCGTAAGCATTAAAAATTTCATTTATGCTTTCGAACACTACCAAAGTAAATTTTCAAAAGTGCCCTATTTTATTAAAAAATCTTACTGCGAATTGTTAAAAGGCTAAGCTAATGGAATTGAAGTTCTAACGTCACCGTTCCTTCCTTATGAATAAGTAATGTAGTTTCAAAGAGGCTTACCTTTTTTGGTTTTAATTGTTAATTTACGTAGTGCTTTCGTTAGAAAAAAAATGTTTTACTGATTAACTAAAGTAAATCTAAACCATAAATATATATTTTAACAGATATGTATGTGAACAATTGAAGAACTCCATTCGCTCACTCTCATAATCAGATAGGACGGTAAACCAACACGGCCGGAGAGAGATCAGGCACAGGTCCAACGACTTTACGTGCTTTCCGAGACACGGGGCTGAGACAACGCCAACTTCCTGACTGCGGGCAGCTACTAAAAAATTTTTAAAGGAAAAATTCAATAATTGATTTATTGGTCCGACCGACCCGGGATTCGAACCCAGGACCACATGATCATCAGTTGCACTACTAAAACAACTAGACCAACGATGCAATCACTACACTTTTCTTTACACGTAGTTTACGCCCGTAATCCTCGAGAGAGTAGGCAGAGTCAAAAGAGCAGTGAACCACACGGACCATATTTGACCGAAATGTATAGAATTAGACCGAAAATTTGTGAACGAAGTGATCGATTGGTGGTTAGCCTTTTGGATACAAACTCACATACCCAATATCCCGTTAGTTTCATTTTGCCACATGCTTTATTTATATATTAAATTCCACATAAACTTGATACTTATAAATCCCAGAACAACATTAAACCCGTATATGATGTAATTTTCACTATTGATCATAAGATCTGACTCAGATTTTGATTCAAAGTCAGAGAAATGTTACCACAACAATTACACGTACGAATACAAAGACCAAACCGCGACGCTGTAATCAGGTCTAATTAGGAGTGTAAGGCTTAGTGATAAGAGTTCAGTACTAATAATAAGAAAATTGAAACGCTTTCTAAAACGCTAATTAAGATATTTTACAGTAATCTGACTTATTTAATGTTTATTGTCATAATAACGCCATAAAAATAATTAATGTTTATTTACACACATGTACAAATACAATTTTGTCTAGTCGTTTTACTACCGTTAATTACGCGTATAACTCAAACATCAGCCATTCTTATTTTACATTTACCGTTATAGCTTATTATAGTCTACAGCTGAACATAGGTCCCCCTTAGATTGCCTCATAGGGGGGATATTTGCCATGGTTGCTACTATTAGCAAGCGGGTTAGCAATCGCCATTTTTTATTTTTAGTCGTTATTAGGAAGACGCTGCAGCTCATCTCCTGATTTGCTTCACCCAGTCGCTCTTATGACACCCATGATGATGATATGGGGCAGTGGATATTCTTATACACATACTTTAGGTACTGTTTTTTTAACTAGTTAAATTATTTATGGTATCTTGTTTAACATTCACTTTGGGATAACAGTTCTTAAAATGTGTTGAGTTGTTTAAGAATATTTATTTCTCAAAAGTATATTTACAGAAATTCATACGAGTGAAATTATAACAACTAATTTATTGAATGTATAATGTCTCCATAACATAATGTGGGTTCTTTTCTTTATTAAACTGTAGTCAGAAACAAACTTACAGTCCACCTAAAAATGACTAGTGCAGCCAATGAACACCTGCAGCTAACTTAAAACATTCTTTGTTTTGCCTATAGATATGTTGTCATTTGTGAGCACTAGAGTGCTTCACAGCCTGTGAATATACCATGTGTTAAATAATAATAATAATATTTTATTGAAAGCACGTATTTTTATATTTAGTAATGTCGTGGAACATTTAGAATTTTCGTTATCATTCAATCAATTCATTGTTAAAATACTTAGTCATCTCGCCCTAAATTGACAATTTTTATTTTTGTTTTTGTTGAAAATACTTCTTTGTATATCTGTTGCCATGCAAAAATAATATATTATTTGCGTAGTGAAAGGCTTAGTGATATCCGTCCTGTAACTCGCACTGAAAAGCCACATACTCGCATTATGTACCCTAGCACTGATTCAACATACGCAAACTGCTCTTTGACTTGACGTGACTTCCAAAGATTTTTTTAAATTTAATTTTACCTCTCTTAAATTTCACATGGACGAAAAAAGGCATATCGAGAAACTTTGGTATCTGACTCGCTTAAAACTGGATCCGCATCTGATTAACACAAAAACTTACTCTATTTAATTTGTGTAAAACATTTTTATCTGATACTTTCTATTTAGTCCTTCCGCAAAAATAAATGGTTGTCTCTTAAAATAAAAACTTAACTTAAAGAACGTGACAAAATATATCGATGAAACATTTAAACTACAACCTGTTCCCGCTTCCTCATACGTTCAGTTTAGTAAGTGGTACGTTTTAAGCTACCATAATTTAATACAGCACAAGAATTACAATTTTAACCGGTTTTTATATAAGTAGTGTTGCCCAAATGCAGGAACAAGACGAGACTTAGCCAGTCTTAGTATTGGTCTTGCGCTAATACACCTGGTTTTGGTCTTGGTCTTAGTATTGCGCTACTAATCTTGGTTGGCAATTACCCATTTAGCCTATTGCTATTTGTTAAGCGTTACTTTAGATCTTATATCAAGTTAACGGAGTAGGTACATTTTGAGCTTGAATTAACATAGCCATAGTAAAGACCAAATAAACTAACAAATGTCTAAACATTTAATGAGAAATTGGAAAAATCAACTGACACCGGGAGGGGTTTGAACCCACGACCTAAGCGATCCGTGCCGATGCTCTAACCAAATCTATCGTGTCCCACGGCCACGGGAGTCGGTCTGATTCTTAATAAACGTTTACATTTAAAAAGCTTACATGTGCTAAAACATGGTTAAAACATATAAAAAACAAATTAATGACATTAACTTGACTGTATTTTAAAGAACATTATCTGTCTAGAAGATATTGATAAACCCTCACCTTATATGAAATGGAATAAAACCGTTATACAATTTATACAATTCACCACTGATTTAAATAAAAAATAAAATACAATACAAATTAAATTACATAACAGTACACAATAGCTTTGACATTACTATTACTTTATATTAATTCTTTTGACCAAGAATTAATACAAATTAACCATCTGACTGACTCTATTCTATGTTTTCTAATTACTAGTGATGCCTTAGAAAATAATCTCCCCGCAGGTACTCAAGTTACAGGTATTGAAAGAAAATCACGGTACCAGATAGGTATAGTATAGTGTGCTTACGTAACGTATATTATGATCTTCTTGTGATGAACTAATTAAGTACTGGAGTACGATAAAACTTAATAAACCGACACTGTTAGTCAATTTTTACAAGTGTGTGATTTTAAAACACAAAATGCTCGAATATGATTTCACTCATTCGAAATTCAAAACTCAAATATTTTTTATTCAAGTAGGCATTAAAAATACACTGTTGAATAGTCATATAATCACTGTTTTCACCAATTTTTTTCTTTTCCATGTTCACGGGTGCCGATTCTACTGAGAAGAATAGTGGAAGAAACTAAGATACTCAGTAGTTGCTCCTTTCAGTACATTTTTATTATAGTACTATAATTAGGTTGAGCGATAAGTCAAACATAAAATGTCAAATGTAGGAGGTACCGAATTGGTGTAGAAATTTTTAGTTAGTCCTGTGTAGTACGAGAGATCAGTTTCAAGCATTTTTTTTCATTAAGATAATCTTTCACAGAATAATATGCTTTTTGTCTAAACAAGCTAAATGTGCGACTTAAATTGAAAAGGTAAAAGATCTAGCATTTCGTTTGGAATCTTGTTATAAAAGCGTATTATACCGCTACCCAAGAACGAATTGTATGCTTTGTGTAACCGGGAAGCAGGTAATGTGGTTTTATTTTTATTTCTACTGTTAAAATTGCGCAAATCCACATTCATGATATTTGCCAATATAAGTATATTGTAATGCAATAGTCAAGATATCAATTTCTTTAATCAGTTCTCTCAGAGATACTCGTGCTCCTAAGCTGTACAGAAATCTTACCGCTGTACGCTTTTTATATTATTCGATGAGCGTTGTAGAAAATTTTTACACGTTTCAAGTGTGTTAAAGGTGTCTTCAATATTTATCAAATGGGTGACGACATATTCGTGGACTTCGTGTTTTACTCGTAAAAATAAACACTTCCAAAAATAGAGATTTGCAGTGAACTTATTGAACATGTTTACCTTCCTACCTACATTACCTACATTAGGTAATAATTATAATAATAGTAAGTAATTATTATAAACCCATATAGTTAACCTTTCAACCCCCAAGCGGTCTCATGAGACCGCGGCCAAATTTCGTCAAATCCCTAGCGGTCTCATGAGGTCGCACCCACTCACAGCATTTTAACCCATAAAAACATATATATAGAGACTACTTTTCTATGAAGAAGTTTGGCATTATAAATTAATATGAAATACTATATCCTCCAGTGCAATAAAAAAACTGTTATCCTATGAATATTTATTTATAATTTACGTTTATTTCGTACGCCATTTTCGCGTGAATGTTATTTTGTTGATTTTTGGATTTTTCTAGTATTTTATTAGTGTTGTAGTACAGTGTTTTATTATAAAATTGTAATAAAAGTTTTTGTGTGAATATAATTTATCCTTTAACGTAAATAATTTCGAGTAATATATATTGAAATAATTGTGATTTTCACGCTACCGACATTCGCTTGGTATGTTTATTTTTGGTTATGAAAATACTATAAAATGTTTTTGTAATGAAGTAAAACCCGACTTTTGTTTAGACCACAAAATAGAGAATTTCGTATAGATTTTATAATGCTTCTTCATAGAAAAGTAGTCTCTAAATATAAGTTTTAATGGTTTTAGTGCTGTGGGTGGGTGCGAACGCTTGCGGCCGCTCGGGATTTGGCGAGCGCATGCAACTGCATGGGATTTTTATGGCGTTTGAGGAGTTAATGTTATAATAATTACTTACTAATAAATAAATTATTATTGTATCTATTATTATAATTACTTACTAATAAATAAATTATTATGGTATCTACCTATCCTTAACATCTAATTACAATAATCCTTGCGAGATCAGCATAATGTATTCGTGTCCATTTTGAGCACCCGGAAACTTAATTTATTTTTTGGAATATGTACTCTGGGGTAGCAATCAAACAGTTTCAAATGTTGTGCGTGCGGCGCGGCGGCGACGATTGTATGCAATATCAATAAAAGCCACCGGAGCGTTGTACTTCCGAATAGCTGTAAAATTTATTTGATAGGTCAATATCCAACCTTTGATGATGCCGACAACAACACGCCACGCACTGTCAAAGTGCCGATGGTCAAAACTGGGGATGCGCTCCTCTTTCTTTTAATGGAGATCATAATTGGATTTTAATTGACAGTCCTAATCGCAAGACGAAGGAGTCTCGCAGCCTTAGTCTTGTTCTTGCTCAAATCTTGCACGGTCAGTCTTGGTCTTGGTCTTGCTAAAATTAGGCGGTCTTGGTCCTGGTCTTGCAAAAATGTAAGAACAGGACCAAGACCAATTTTGGGCAACACTATTAGAAATTGTTCACTCGTAACGAAGTCAGAAGTAGTTGACATGTAAAAAAGGTTTATTTATGAACGGAAGCGTTTTATTAAAAGAACAAACAAGCTCCACTGAAGTTCAAAAGTCAATCAGATAGTAAGCAGCAGTTCATAAATGCCTAAATCCCATTTCAAACAAAGAAAGCTATAAATGCGTTACCAACGTTGAGGATTATGACAAAATACCTCAGTCTGTGTAACTATGACGATGTTCTTACCATTCAGACCGGAAAACAGCAGTAAATATACTACTGGTCGGTGGCACTATTAGGTAAGGGAGCGGACCCAACACAGATGGACCTGATTATATACGGAATTACAAGCTAGTAAATTGTCTTTTTCTTTTTTCTTAGTCTGCTTTTTCACCAACACTGCAGCACTATATATGCCTTGTCAAGAATGATCCACGAAGAATAAAATCTGTGGACAAGGTGAGGTTAGAAAATGGAGAAAAAGTTAATGAATTCTACTATGAAAAAAAAAGAAAAATCCTTTGAGAAAAATACAAAAAATCCTGTGATGACAAAGGGGCTAATTAAACTTAGTTGTATGCGAGACACTTAAGTAACTCTCCGGCACTAATGAAATTGTTTTTAAATGCAATAAATATGCTCTGCGCAGAGAAAAATATTGTGCCAGAGATACCTGCAAGTTCTCGAAATAAGTATTTCAAAGACATGTAATGTCCACCAACAGCAGCGGCAACTGGCAAACGGGCACCCTCTCAGAAATGACAGCGGGACGTTAAAGACCGTAATTTTGATTTTTTCTTTATACTATTGCACTTAAGCAAATTTTCACATTAACCTTACAGAAGATTTAACATTTGAAGTATATCAACAGCTTTTAGAATAATTTGCAAAAATGATTAGTTAAAAGCATTTATTAATTAAATGTACATAAGAGTGGTATGTGGCAGTGTCAAGTTGACCTTCGGTATATTGAAGGGCTAAAGTATTCGTACAGTGGGGTTACAACGGCTATCTAAGTACGGAATCAGAGTATGAAACCTATACAAATGCAGAGAGGGGTAAGATTGGGTTACGTTATATCCCCGAAATTCGTCATTGCTGGATTGGACGTTTTCAAGCTACTGGATTGGAAACTATACGGTATTAACATCAATGGTGACGACATGACCTACTTTCGATTTGCTGACGATATAGTTCTTATGACAGAATCGCTCGGGGACCGCCCTATGCTCGACGACCTCAATAGTGCCTCCTAACGGATAATGGGATTACGTTCATATCACACCTATACTGCTGGTTGTTGGGAGCACTAAGCTTGAAGTTGTTCACGAGTATGTTTACTTGCGATAAATAGTCTGACTAGGTAAGTCCTACCAACCAACTTCGACTGAAAAGTTAATCGACGGATTCAACTCCGCTGGGCAGCGTTCGGGAGATTACGACATATCTTCTCGTCAGATATACATCAAAACTTGAAAATAAGATTGTACAACCAGTGCGTGTTGCCAGTATTGATTTATGGATCTGAGACGTGGTTCTTCATTGTTGGCTATATGAGAAAGCTCAATGTCGCTCAGCGAGCAATAGAGAGAGCTATGCTCGGAGTTTCTCTTCGTGATAAACTTAAAAATGAGGATATCCGTAGTAGAACCAGAGTAACCGACATGACCCGACGGATTAGTAATCTAAAGTGGCAATGGGCTAAATCTGAGTATATAAGACTATATAGCCCGAAGAGCCGATAACTGATGCCGAAGAAAAGTTCTCGAGCGGTAGCCTCGTACCATAAGGCGAAGTTTTGGGTGAAGAAAGAGGGAATTTTTACATTCACGTTTGTTTTTGGGCTAATCGTATTTTTAATAAGCCTGGTTTTACTAGACGTTACTAGCGTTTCTCATGGGGGAATGTTAGCCATAGTTGCCATGCTTGGCTAACTGGTTGGCTACCGCAGTTTTTATTGTACTTTCTCTGATATCAGAAGTGTTCCGATGATATCCCTGACGTCAGTCTGAGCGAGATAAGAATGATTCTCCAGCACCTTAAAAATGGCAAGGCCTCAGTCGAAGATGGATTTACAGCCAAACTTCTGCGAGTGGGTGGAAAACCGGTAATTTGAAGAAGCTTCAGAGGCTCTTTAATTCCTTCCTCTATCGTGGCACTACTCTGGAGGCGTAAAGCAGAAGTTCAGTACTCTTGTTCTTTAAGAAGGCGACAACGCTCTCTTGAAAAACTGCGTACTGATTTTTCTTTTGAGCCGCGTTTATGTGCTGTTTTCGAGAGTAAAAATTGTCGTGCACGCAGACTCGACGACTTCCAGCCTCCCGAACAAGCCGGTTTCCGAAAAAGCTTTAGTACCATAGACCATATACATACCCTTCAGCGAATTAGACAGAAGATCGAAGAGTACAATCCTCCACTTTTCTTGCGTATGTAATCTATGAGAAAACCTTTGATTCCATCGAAATTGGGGTAGTGCTGCAGTCACTTCAGATGTGCCAAGTTGACTGTGTATATATTGAAGTGCTGAAGTGTTTGTACTGTAGGCCTACTATGGTTATCCGAGTACAGAACTAGAGTATGAAACCTATCAAACTGCAGAGAGGTGTAAGACAGGGTAAAAACTCTTTACCGCTGCATTGGAAGAAGTTTTCAAGCTGCTGGACTGGAAAGAATACAATACTGATATCAGTGGAAAATACATCACTCACCTTCGATTTTCCAACGATATAGTCCTTATGGCTAAATCGCTGGAAGACTAGTCAATGACCTCAATAGTGCCTCCCAAAGATCAGGATGAAATTTTCGCCACTCTCTAAGCGATACTTGATATATGCCGTCAATTTCTAATTTAATCCGTAGAATAAGTATAAACTAGTTTTTGTAAGACTGATAAAGTTATGTAATGAAATGTGCGTAATGTATTACCATAGTGTTATTAACATACATGTACGTATATTTTTTCAGACTGACTGCCTCGTTAGTCTTGTGGTCGTAAACGCGGTAGCTAATCATCATATTATGTGATCTCTGGTTTGAGACCCGAGTCGGGCCAAATTCAGTTACTTCGTTTTACTTCCAAAATTCACAGTAGCTGTCCGGTATCATAAATCTTCACACCCGTATCTCGAAAAGTACGAAAAGTTGTTGGTCCTGCCCTTGCTCTCTCTGGTCCGTCCGGATACGACGATAACCGTCGTATCGAATCGGACTATGAGAGTGAAGGAATTAGGGATGCACCTGTGCTCACTTGCCGACACCCGTTACTCCCAAGCACTATTATTCTATCCTGCTCAGATGGCTAGTCTCCATTAAGTTTCACCACACTATGCCCTTTTGTCTTCAAAATTTGTCGTCACCTATCTATTCAACGTTCGTTTGGCGCGTTCAATAATTGAATGCGTCAACGAACGCGACACCAACGTAGTCATTTGAGTTTCTGGCAACTTGTTGAAACATGTGCGAAGATAACATTTTACTTCTTGGAATATATGCGGCTTACTTGGTCATAAGAAATTCCAAAAAAAAAGAACCATGCAAAAGTTTTGGGATACGAGGTTTTGGATGTAATTACGAGTAGGATTAGCTAAGCTAAGTACGAATAGGACTCGTGCCCCGAGTGCCGTATAAACTTAATTATGTTTGTAGACAGTCCATTATCCTGGGAATATAAAATCGACAAAGAATCCATTTTCGATATTAAAAGACGAATGCTGTAAATTTACAGAGCTAATTTTTATTTCTTTCACCAAAATATCTATTTTCTGAAATCCACTAGTCCATATCGTCCCGTGAGAGTCGTAAGAAGCGTCTGAGTGGAATAAAACCAGGAGTTGGGCAGCAGCATATTCTTGTTAAGAACTCAAAATAAACAAACTGCGGCTACCAACAAAATGTCTGCCAGGCGTGGCAACAGTTGCTAATAATTTTCCCATCTTCTCTATAGTGCAATATTTGGAGGAGGGTAAAATTCAGCCATGGATTTAATAGGTAGTAATAATGAAAATAATAGCAAATGTTAATTACAGAATAATCATAGTTTTTTTTGTCGTAGAGCCGTGCTGCATACTATAGTTGTAGCGTGAATGGGTCAGCTCGATCGGGGCAGGACCACGCTCTCACAGAATACCGTTGGAAAATGTGTAATGCTGCTGTATTTAGTATGGTGAGTGTAGAGATCCGGAGAACCTCTTTACTGGAATCAAGGCATTTCATCTTAATTCTCAGGGATGACAACGCATTTGCATTTTGATTCTTAAATGAGGATAAATGTGGATATCTATGGGCCACAGCATCCACTTACCATCAGGTGGACTGTGTGCTTGTTTCTCACCCAATACTATAAAAAAATAACATCTGTAATATTAAAAATATCTATTATTTCATTTTATTACATTCATAAAGTACCTACTTCAATAAGCGATAGAATCAACAGTTGATCGCGTCCAGTGCCTCCCGACTCTATCAATCATGTAGCTGCACACGCGCCAATCGCTTGTCGAGTGATGGTTTATCGACTCACTCACTCTTGAGCCAAATATTGTTATTTAATGTTAAAAACCGTCTTCGTATTAATACAGTTCTTCCTTTTATTAATTTATGTACATAAATTCTACCGTAAAAATTATCTTTAACCATTAAAATATTTATTTGTACATTTTTGAACAAAATGATTAGACTTTATTCATAATAGAGTCTTCAAACCTTCTGACATAAAAATATTTAATATCAATAACTAGTGCTACTTGCGTAGGACACTTTGGTAGTCTCTCATCTCAGGAGTACCTCATTTAGAACCGGGGCGGCATCATAGGCAGCTGAATCTGAACTAAGTGGCGCAAATAAGAGTCTCCGAGAGATGACTACATATTTGTGCAATTTGCTGTAGTGATTATCTGTCCGTGAGGTCTACCTGTGGTAATGTTCCTAAAGAAACTGTATCCACGACTGGTCGTCGCTAGTGATAAGAGGACTGGGTCTTTTCCCGGTCAAAGGCTAAGTATAGCCATTCAGCGAAAAAACACTAGCGTTCTTGACACCATAGCACGGGGAGTAGGATTGTACGATAATTTAAATTTTCCATTTTAGTTTTTTTTAATATAGTTATTCCATATTATGTATTATATATTTCCATTGAATACTATAATACATACATATTAGAACTGGGGAGTGGACGGAGCCCGTGTAACCACTAAAATGCCTCTAAAACGTCAATTCACACGTATAAATGTCAACACTAGATGTGTTTTGACGTTACAATCGTTTTCGAATTTCGCATGCAAATTATGTAGAAAATGCCAAATTGCACCTTGCTATTTACAATTAATATGTATTAAAATCCGTCCGTCAACACAGCGAATCGGGTTTGTAGTAGTGATTAACTGATGATACGACGTAATTGCTTGTATGTGTGCTCACGGCGACGCCTATACCTCGTACAAAATAAGGTTGACAGCCATTCTATTGTGTATTATAGTATTCTATACATATTTCAATGTAATGTGAATAAATACTAGCAATCAAAAATTTTACGTAGAGACATTACTGACAATTAAGATCAATAATTTAAGCAGCATTTTTTTACCGCCTCGTTTTTTTTATAGGACAGGGTGACATACGAGCACACAGTCCACCTGATGGTAAGTGGTTGCTGTGGCCCATAGGCATC